>CM076854.1:51359880-51482558 GCA_039519185.1 Astragalus membranaceus | reverse complement strand
TATGTTACACATGGGTCGTCACCCAACTCGATATATAAACATATATCTACAATCATATGAACTCAGGGTCCATCACCTCAAATAACCAGTTGAACACTTAACCCACGCTTTTATAAAACCAAGTTCACACTCGCACTCTAATTTACCTCTTTTTGACACAATTTACAACTTCGAAAACAGTTTATTTTGCCTTAAAACTAGAATATTCGGTTAGGCCTCTGAACAAGCTTTCAAACGCATCTTAGAACACCTCAATCGGGTTCCTGGATCAAAAGTTATCGCGAAAACAAAAACAGTGAATAGTTGCTGAAAATCTGCAAAGCGTCGCGACGTGAACTGCTACCGTCGCGACGCGAAAAGCGACAGAAATATTTGCGTGACAAAACTGGGCCCGGTCGCGACGCGAAGGGGACGGGTCGCGACGCGACCATCTGCAAAAAAGTGCAGGTTTTCCGTTTTCTTGCGAAATTCGCTATTCCACTCAATTCCGATTCTTGTTCCGATTGAAAACAGTTTTGACAACCATAAAAACAGTCCCAATCAAAGTCACACAATCAATCAAATCAATCAAAAACTCATTGTAAACGAATTGTATCAAAACGCGACATATTTTCAAATAACGGTTTTTAACTCGAAAATTCTCAAATCAAATCACGTAAAATTCATTGTAAAGCGAAAACATCCTAAGCGTGAGTAAAACTCACCCTTGAAGCGTGAACCACGATCGAGCCGAATTCACCGATTAACCACACGAACATTCCCCGCATAAACTTTCCGTTCCGACGACGCTCAAATCCGCTTCCAAAGCTTTCCACTCGATCACGAAACCTCTTTTTGACCGAAATACCAAATTCCTCGAAATCTTCCATGAACACTATTCATCATCCCTAACCTCCAAAAGCTACTATTCACAAAAACCCCAATTTGAACACTAACCTCTTGATTCTTCACAAACCCCAAATCGGACTTCAATATTTGCGCAATCCACCTTGAGCTCGCTCCCAAACACCATCCAAAGCTTTCCTTTGAGCTTGAACAACAAAAACCTCCATTTTCCTCTTAAATTCGAAAATGGCAAAGTGAGAGAGAGTGAGTTGATGATGATGATTTTGGTACCAAATCGAAGAGGAAGTAACGCTGAACATTTTTCGTGTTGGAAGGAAGTCGTTTCGGTGGAGTCTTCTCTCTCCCTCTTCTCTTCTCCCTCACGCCAATCTCTCTCTTTTCTCTCTTTTTCTCCTCTGCTTCTTCTCTGTCTCTCGCTTCCTTCTTTCTTTTCTTTCCTTTTAATTATCACACACCCACACACATATATATATTTATTAATATATAAGTGGTAACGTGGTCCAATTACCATATTGATCTAAACCTCTTATTTCGAATCCAAAACTTCTTTGACCCGTATTATCCGGTTAACGGTCTGCTGACAACCAATAAATAATTTTAGCACTCAATAAATTTACCAGTCACGTACTAAATTAATTTAATTGGGTTAACACCCAAATAATTCTACTAATTATTTTGCGGATGTTACACTGCGCTACATCACGCTTCATCCCTTGCCACCAAAACAAATTCTTCAAGTTCTGATACATCTTAGTAGCCCCCGGATGAATACTCAACTTACTCCTATGACTTTCTTCAAGAATCGCTTTCTTCATCTCTGCGTCATCAGGAATACAAATTCTATTACGGAACCTCAACACACCTTGCGCATCCAGCTTGAAATCATTATTCTTAGACTGATCGATTCCGACCATCGAATCCACTAGTTTAACATCCAACTTCTGAGCTTCTCTGATACTGTCCAAAAAGTCATTATTAATCTTTAACATTCCCAACCTGACACTCTGCGGTGTCAGTTCACAGACCAAACTCATATCTCTGAACTACTCAATTAATTCCAACTCCTTAACCATCATTGCTGACATGTGTAAGGTCTTTCGACTTAACGCATCAGCCACGCCATTAGCTTTTCCTGGATGATAATTCAATCCGAAATCATAATCCTTTAATAACTCCAACCACCGTCGTTGCCTCATATTCAATTCCTTCTGATCAAATAAATACTTCAAACTCTTATGGTCACTAAATACTTCAAATCTAGAACCATAAAGATAATGTCTCCAAATCTTTAGCACAAAAACAACTGCAGCAAGCTCTAAGTCATGCGTAGGATAATTCTTTTCATGAGTCCGCAACTGCCTTGACGCATAAGCAACTACCTTTCCATTCTGCATGAGCACACCTCCTAAACCCATCTTGGAAGCATCACAATACACCACAAAAGACTCTCCCGGATTGGGCAACGTCAAGATAGGAGACGTCGTCAACCTCTTCTTCAATTCGGCGAAGCTCTCTTCACAGCGAGCGTCCCACACAAAGGCTTTACCTTTGCAAGTCAGCTGAGTTAGCGGAAGTGCTAACTTAGAAAACCCCTCGATGAACCTTCTATAATAACCAGCTAACCCCAAAAAGCTTCTAATCTCGGTAGCCGACTTCGGGGCTTTCCATTGCAACACAGCATCTACTTTAGACGGATCCACCGCGATGCCACTACCCGAAATGACGTGACCAAGGAAACTCACTTCCTTCAACCATAATTCACATTTATACAGTTTTGCATACAACTTCTTCTCTTTCAGGACCTCCAACACTAATCCCAAATGCTCTGCATGCTCTTCTTCTGACTTAGAGTAGACCAGAATATCATCAATGAATACCACCACAAACTGATCTAAGTAAGTATGGAAGATACGGTTCATGTATTCCATAAATACTCCTGGCGCGTTGGTAACACCAAAAGGCATCACCGAATATTCATAATGCCCGTAACGAGTTCTAAAAGCCGTCTTCTGAATATCCTCTTCTTTCACTTTAATCTGATGGTAACCCGATCGTAAATCAATCTTACTAAACACTCGAGCACCCACCAGTTGATCCATCAAACATCTATCCTTGGAAGTGGATACTTGTTCTTAACCGTTACCTTATTCAACTGTCCATAATCAACACAGAGCCTCATACTTCCATCTTTCTTCTTTACTAGTAACATAGGAGCTCCCCACGGCGACACACTTGGTCTCACAAACTTCTTTTCGAGCAAATCCTCAATTTGCTTCTTCAATTCGGACAATTCAGAAGCAGACATCCTGTACGGTGCCATAGAAACAGGTCTGGTACCAGGTACAAGATCAATAGCGAATTCCACTTCTCTCTCTGGCGGCACACCTGGAATCTCATCAGGGAAAACTTCAGGAAATTCACACACTACCTGCAACTCCTCAATTACGGCTCGGTTCTCGACAGACATTGATGCCATCAGCGAGAATAACTGGACTTCCTCCTGCATCAACTTCCGCAACTGTTTAGCAGACAACAAACCAGCTTCCTCCTCTTCAGGGGTAGAAAAACTCACAGACTTACTACGACAGTTAATATGCACATGGTTATACTCTAACCAGTTCATACATACCCAAGATCACATTCAATCCACTTAACGGAAAACAAATCAAGTCAACAACAAAGTCTCTGTCGAAAATCGACAAAGGACATTGAGAACACACAAGAGAAGTAGTCACCGACCCCTTAGCCGGAGTGTCGACAACCATCTCTCCATTCATAGAAGACAACGCAAGACCCAATCTTTTAACACAATCAGCAGCAATAAAACAATGAGTAGCACCGGTATCAACAATAGAAGTTAGAGGAATACTATTAATGAAGCATGTACCTCTAATAAGTCCATCTTCTTCAGAAGTCTCTGTCCCTGCCAAAGCGAACACTCTCCCACTAGCTCGCTCTTTCTTCGGTTTCTGACACTGACTACTAATGTGTCCTCCTTCGCCACAATTGAAGCAAATCATCTCCTTATGCTCGCACCCAGATATTTCATGCCCGGTCTTACCACAACGGAAACACCTCTTTGCCTCAGCCTTGCACACGTTACTCTTATGACCATCTTTGCCACATTTGAAGCACACGATACCAGCAGGAGCATCTCCCCCACTAGTTCTCTTACCATCAGCGGCTTTCGGTTTACCCTTACCTGTAGGAGCATCATACGGCTTACCACGATTCGGATGCTTGCCCCTCTTCTCATTAATAATCTTATAATAAGCATTGTTATCCTCTTCATAGATCCTGCAGCTATCAATCAAATCAGAGAAGACACGGATTTTCTGATACCCAATTGCCTTCTTGATCTCTAGTCGCAACCCGTTCTCAAACTTGATGCACTTCGAGAATTCAGCAGTGGCTTCACTATAGTGCGGATAAAACTTGGCTAACTCCACAAACTTAGCAGCATACTCAGTAACTGACAGGTTTCCCTGCTTCAGCTCAAGGAATTCAATTTCCTTCTTGCCCCGGACATCCTCAGGGTAATACTTCCTCATAAATTCCCTACGGAACACAACCCAAGCGATCTCTTCACCTGCAGCTACCAATCTCTGACTAGTCTCTAGCCACCAGTCATCAGCCTCTTCTGCCAACATATGAGTACCATAACGAACCTTCTGCGCTGGAGTGCAGTCCATCACACGGAAGATCCTCTCCATCTCCTTCAGCCAAGCCAACGCTCCATCAGCATTATACTCGCCTTTGAAAGTAGGCGGATTCTCCCTTTGAAAGGTCGCCAAACTACGAGACCCAGCATTTTCACCAACGTTCTGCTGACCCTCCACAGCCTGAGCCATAGCCGCCAAAGCAGCAGCGATAGCAGCATCATTTCTTCCAGCCATCTTAACTTATCACCTCAACACAAACGATAGTTAGAACTAAATGACAATACTCGATCGTCAAGTGACACAATAACTTGACAACTTGGCCAGACAGACCGAAACAGCTATGATACCACTATTGTAACACCCCATTCTACCCGGTAAAATAATACGAAAATCAGAGTTTATAAAAATTTCCAACATACAATGGAGTGCCACACTTGCTTCGTAAAAACAACAAACAGGTTAATTCGCCTGTGAAAACGGATACATAACACTTACTTTTGGATGAACCGATAAACAACCTTTTAGTCTTTAAAAATAAATCATCTTCATTACTACGCAGCGGATTCGCAACAAAATCAATTCAAATAAACGTGGCGTCTTTAACCAACTTAAGACAGCTCAAAAACGGCAAAGTAACAACTTAAATTTCCAACAACAAAATAACATAGCAAACAATAATGAAAACATGTGTTCATTTCCCCCTGAGTGTTACGTATCAGAGCGACGACACCGACTTGATCAAACGAAGGTAAGCGGCCTTCATTCGTGATTACCTGCACGTTACCGACAGCAGGGCAACATTCAAACAAAATGGGTGAGATATCAAACCATATAATAGGACATATGAAAAAAAAAATATTAGAATCAGAGGATCTAAATTAACCACTTCTCAGCCAACAATCAACTTCGATCAATCACAAATTATCAACATAGTCACTTAAGGGTGCAACATGGATGCGACTCAATACTATGCACATGCATGTGGTACCATCGGAGCAGAACTCCCAACGTAAAAAAATCTGCCAATAAATAGAGGCATCAACAAGGCATAAGCCTTCAACGTAAATTCAACATAATTTGCCAGTCCAGGCCAACGTGGGGTGCTATGAATGCGACGCGATGATAAATACTCAGGCAGTCAATAACAATGGTCACATAGCAGCACAACAACAACGGGATCTCAACGTTGGCCATAGGCCTACAACATAACACCTGCCAATAAATAGAGGCAAATCCAACTAGGTGCAACATTATCAACAATTCAACCATCGGTTAACAACTTATCAACAACAATTAAACAACTTAGCAACTTATCAACAATTTAGCAACTTATCAACAATTTAGCAACTTATCAACAATTTAGCAACTTATCAACAATTTAGCAACCGTGGGCCTAAATATATATTCAACATCAACAACTCGTTTCAAGCAACAACCATAGGATTCACCCTTGGGCAGCCACACTTGGCGCCCTTGGCGCCCGCTGCGCCCAGCACAACACAGCGCAGCCACAACATTGGCGCCCTTGGCGACCAAGGCGCCCAGCAACAGAACAGGGCAGCCAACATGGCGCCCATGGCGTCCAGTGCGCCAGAACATCAGCAACAGGGCAGCCACACTTGGCGCCCATGGCGCCCAGTGCGCCAGAACATCAGCTACAGGGCAGCCACACTTGGCGCCCATGGTGCCCAGTGCGCCAGAAACAGCAACGGGCAGCCAGACATTGGCGCCCTTGGCGCCCAGTGCGCCAGAACAACACAGGGAAGCCACAACATTGGCGCCCTTGGCGCCCAGTGCGCCAGAACAACACAGGGCAGCCACATACGGCGCCCAGCAACCAGCGAACAACCACAATCGGCGCCCATGGCGCCCAGGACCAGCGAACAACAAAGTGGCGCCCAGGACGGCGCCCAGCAACCTACGAACAACAAGATGGCGCCCAGGACAGAATTTTGGTTCCCAATCATCAACAAACATGTTCACACATCATCAATAGGTAACAAACACCATAAATATAATTCAATATCAACATTTAGGGTTCAATATCTACAACTAGGGTTTTCAAGAATTAACAACACCTAGGGTTCCTTAACCTTCCTACATAAAGCCTTTCATATACCCGATTATAGAGTTAGAACCCCACTCTTACCTCGGATTGAAGTTGAAACTCTCCTTGGTCCTTGCCCTAGCTCTCTCTTCGCCGCCCCCTCCTTGCTCTTCTCTCCAAATTCTTATTTTTTTTCTTCTAAAATGAGCAAACCCTAAAATAATACCTATTTATAATTTATTTAGTCTTATGGGCTTTCTCATACACTTATGAGAGTTTAGCTTCATGGGCCTTCTTTACACCCCCTTATTTTACTACTCCTAACACCAACAATAGGCCCACATACGAAAATATATTTTTACTCTAATGTTTTCTTACAACTTAATTTCCTAAATAATTCAATTAAATAATTAATTAAACATTCGGGGCGTTACACCGACTAGCAAGATAGGAAAGGTCAACCTGGCGTTTTAGAAGCTAGAGATGGTATTATTTGTTTCAATGATAGAATTTGTGTTTAAGATGATAAAGATCTCAAGAATCAAGTTATGGAAGAGGCTCATAAGAGTCGGTTTTCGGTGCATCTTGATTCCACTAAGATGTACCGTGATCTTAAGTAGTTTATTGGTGGTCAGGTATGAAGACATACATTGTTGAATTTGTTTCTCAATGCTTAACTTGCCAGAAAGTTAAGATTGAGCATCAAAAATCTTCTAGACAAATTGAAATCGTTAGAAATTTCTGAATGGAAATGGGAAAGCATTTCCATGGATTTTTTTATGCGGTTACCTCGCACGTTGTTTGGTTATGATTCTATTTGGGTTGTAGTTATTCGTTTGACTAATTCCACTCATTTCATTCCTGGTTGATCCAATTATAAGGTGTCCAAGCTAGCAGATGGGTATCTCGGAAATATTGTCAGATTTCATGGAGTTCCCACTAGTATAGTTTCAGATCGTGACTGTAAGTTTACCTCTCAATTTTGGAGAGCTTTACACTTAGCGTTGGGTTCTTAACTCAACGTAAGTACCGCTTATCATCCGCAAACAGATTGTCAAATGGAAAGGACTTTCCAAACTTTGGAGGATATGCTTAGGGCGTGTTTGCTTGATGGTGGTGGCAGATGAGACGAGTATCTTCTGTTAGTGGAGTTTTCCTACAACAACAGTTACCATTCTAGTATTGGGATGACACCTTATGAAGCCTTTTATGGTCGTAAAAGTAGAACCTCTTTATGTTGGTTTGAAGTCGGTGAAAGAAGGTTGTTGGGACCTGATTTAGTTCATGAGACCACGGAGAAGATTCGTTCTCTCCGGGAGAGGATTAGAGCAGCACAGAGTCGTCAGAAAAGTTATGCGGACAAAAGAACTATACCATTGAAATTTAGTGAGGGTGATCATGTGTCTCTTAAGGTTACCCCCACGATTGGTATTGGTCGAGCCTTGCGAGGTAAGACGCTTACTCCCAGATTCATTGGCCCTTTTCAGATTATAGAAAGGGTTGGACTCTATGCTTACCGTATAGCCTTACCTCCATCTTTTTCAAATCTTCATAATGTATTTCATGTGTCTCAACTTCGGAAACATATTTTCGATTCTCTTCAACCATGAAGCCACTACTAGAATTTCGAGATTTACTGGCGGGTCTTTTCCGGCGGAAAAAATCCGCCGAAACGTTTCCGGCGGGTTTTGAGCACTTTCCAGCGGATATATTACGCCATTAAATTACCGGCAGATTTTGTCACGTTTTCGGCGGTTTCACAGTCTGTCGGTAACTTTCCGGCGGAATTTGTGGTTATTTCCGGCGGATTTATTACGAAAATTATTATTTTTTGTTTGAAAAACCAAAATCGACGGTAAAGGCCACTTTCGGCAGAAGAGAAATCCGCCGGTAATGCCTACTGAATCCGCCAGTAATACCGCAATCCGCCAGTACGAGTCTTTTTCGGGGGATAATTGTTTCGAAATTTGAATTTTGAATTCCGCCGGTAATGCCTACAAATTTTCCGGTAATAATCAGGCCACCGGTAACCCTCCAAATCCGCCGGTAAGCGTCCTTTCCGACGGATTTTTCGCATCGAAAATTGAATTTTAAAATCCGCCGGTAATGGTTGAAATCCGCCGGTACTTGCAAGTCCGCCGGTAACCCTCCAAATCCGCCGGTACATGTCATTTCCGGCGGATTTTTGTATCGAAAATTGAATATTAAAATCCGTCGGAAATGTCTTCAAATCCGCTGGTATTTCAAAATTGCAGCCGGTAGGGCCCCGTTCCGGCGGATTGTGTTTTTCGGATTTCAAAATAGCCGGTGGATTCGGCTCTATATATGAAACAATTCGTCTCCCACTCTATCCATTATCTCCCTTCCGAAATCTCTTCCCATTTTTCTCACTTTTCTCCATTCTCTTCATCAGGCATCAATAGTGACCACAATTTTGTAACACCACCTGTTGTGGAGCTTCCTTCCTTTTACCTTGTTCTTCCGATTTCGAAGCTATTGTTTTTAGTTGCTATTTGATTTTTCTGATTGTTTAACTAATACTTTTCATATTATTTGTTTAGTAGTTCTTTGGAGTTTGGTTGAAAGTTTTTCGAAAGAATTTGGAATTAGCTTCAAGTCAAAGACTCGGTTAGTTATCAAGTTATTTGTTATTAGACATATTAATAAATACTTAAATAAATTCGTAACATTTACTATTCATAATTTTTTAAATAAATAATTTCGTTTATTTTGTCAATAAAACTTAGTGTTAATTTTGTTTATTTTATTAACAAAAGTTAGTGTTAATTTTTTAAATAAATAATTTCGTTTATTTACTGTTAATTATTAGAACCATTGAGATTGAATTAAATTGAAATTGTTTGAAATTTTATTTGGTATTTAATAATTAGAATATAATTATTCTTGACTTGAGATTGTAATTATTGTGTATTGTTTATTTTGCTAGTTAAAATAGGTATATAACATGATAATATATTATAAGTGATATTTATTAAAAATATAAGTGTAACATATTGTGTAATATTTATAAGTGATATTTTATTTATTGGTCATAATAAAAACGTGTATCTTTAGTAAGAATATAAAAAAAAATGCATGTGTATCGTTCTAATAAACATATGTGATATATATATATATATATATATATATATATATATATATATATATATATATATATTGTAGTATTACGTACACCCATGTACATAAAAATGGATCGTAGTTGGATGTATGATAGAATGTATCCTGGAAGATCTGGGTTGAAGCGACGTTTTGTACAAGGAGTCGAAGAGTTTGTTGTTTTTGCTAAGCGTCGAAAAGAATTTGAGCGACAAGGTGGAATTAGATGTCCTTGCTCCAAATGTATGTTTCGATCTATAAAAAAAGAAGGCGATGTTTGTAACACCCGGGTATTTCTTTAACAAAGAAATACCTAAACATACAATTTGGTTTACATCAGAGTATAAAAATTCCTGTTTAGATATACATCTTTACAAGAAACAGCGGAAACTATGAAATAAAACAATACAATTTCGAGTCATAAGACTGAATACAGAGATTACATAGGAAATCTAAAACTTGAATGGAAGATCAAATCTCCAAACTTCTCCTCGAACACGACAACTGATCATGCCGCCTGCTATCCTTATTTCCTGTTCTCTGTAAAAATAACAACATATGATAGGGTGAGACAACTTGTCTCAGTGAGCTCCACCGTGCCCCCTCACTAACACTCGGTTCAATTTATAAACCATTGCAACATAGTTATATTTATAAGCTATTTGCGTCAATATATACCTAGCCCATTACCGACTGTGCAAAACCCACAATTCCGGTAAATGAAGTGCTATTATATATTTTTAAGCCTTGTCAATTAACTTATAATTACAAGCTTTTCCAAACGAAACATCGACTGTGCAAAGCCCACAATCCCGATGAGTCGAGAACATAACTTAGCATAAATCGGTTGTGCAAAGCCCACAATCCCAATAACTCACGTTAGACCATACCATAACGTTTTCCGGGCCTAGGGTGAGGGCTCATGACTTCCCTTCCTAGTATGCCAATTCGTCGGGTCGTCACCCAACTCGATATAATCAATATATCGCACCCGCATTGGGCCGTCACATAAATTCTAGATATTCTATATCTAATGTTGACCTATAACCCGTTTTGATGAATTCAAATTTAGACATCCGGCATTATAATACGGTACCAAGTTGGACGAATTATTCGTTTCGTTATTCAAAAACATATGCTCACACGTGGTCTACAATTCGGTTTCGAAAACAGCTTTGATTTTCAAAAACAGTGTGTTTTCCAATTCAAGTTATACATATATAGTTAGGTCTTTGAATAAGCTTTCCAACGCATTTTAGAACACCTCAATCGGGTTCCCGGATCAAAAGATATTGCGAAAACAAGTTTAGGGACTTTTTAGTGAAAACTGCAAACCGTCGCGATGCGAAAAGTGACAAACTTTTGCGTCACAAAATTCACTAGGGTCGCGACGCGATGGACCACGGGTCGCGACGCGACCCTTGACAGATAGGTTGGAAACCGCTTTTCTAATACCCCATTTTTCCCCAATTCGCTCCCAAATCGTCACTGAGACGTTCCGTGACATCCGAGACTTAAAAACAAATGTTTAGCAACATAATTCAGATCATATTCCAGTACACAAACAGCATATAGATATATATAATTTCGTGAAAACTGTAAAATTTCATTTTTTTAACGAAAACGGTTTTCGACTCGATAAAACGCCTCAGACCCATACTTTGTCGTGAGACCAAAACACAATTTGTCCAGAACAACATTATATCCCTAATCGTGAGTAGAACTCACCGGTTTGACGAGTCCCCGAGAAGTCGCGTCCTCGCTCGAACAACCGAACCGTTAACCACTCGAACAATCCCCGTAATCACGAACACACTCCGAATGCCTCCGTGACCGGACTCAGCAACCAACGTTCCTCTTGCTACTGACCTCCTTTACGGTGTATGGAAATGGTGTCTCCCGCGATATTGTCTCCTCGAACCCTCAATTCGACGAACCGATAATTTCCAGATTTATTTCCGATTTCCAGTATCAGGGTATAATTATGCAACAGGTATAACTTGGTCAATCCGTGACCAAAAATACTCAAATCAGTGCCCAAAATGAAGAGAATTTTGTCTACTTTCTGATGAAGAAAGATTCGCACGCATGCAACCAGTAGTTTGGGAGATATCACCGAAACAAGGTGACTGATCCAACACAGTGTCTGATTCTCAATCGAAACTTTAGGACACGAGATCATCCTCATTTCCTAATGGAATCCGACGGTTCTGTTGTATTTTATTGAAAATAAAAAGATATTTCAAAATTGAGAAGTCCCACATTGCTTGGCTTTGGATTCACCAAAGTCTTCATATACTAAAGCTTAATGAGAGCTAGTAAACAAGCAACTAGAAGGGACTCCCTCGCGCGCACAAGCAGGGACCAACATGGCTTGGTTCAGTGTGAATCTTTCGATTCCCCCCCCCCCCCTGCGCGCTCGACTGGCTTTGTGCTAATTTTATTAAATAAAATATTACTTTTATCAGCCTATCCGTATACGCCCAATTATGGGTCGAAATAATTTGGTCGGAAAGTTCAGGTCGAAAATGGAAAGTTGGTCGAACTTATTGGCAAAACAATCAGGTCGAAAACTGAAAGTTAATTCCTTTTATTTTGTAACTGTCATTTTCTTCCAACAGCTATTTTCATTCAAACCTATTTATTCCGTAACTGGAAAATTAAACCGGCTTGATTACAATTGATTTCTGAAACGCCCTTTGACTGGTTTTAATGCCTGATGGAGCGTATGCCTCTAACGGCTCTTTCTTAAAGCCTATAAAAACAGCCTTGAGCTGCACTTGCAAAATATATCAGAAAATTCATTTTCCACCTTTCTTGAAAAAGAGCTCTGGGTTGCTCTCCTGTTAAGAACCAGTTCTTCTTGTTAGTTTTGATACCTCTTTCGCTACTGCGATTGAGAAGACCCGGTTGTACCTCGGGGAATTTGCGCTGTAGAGGCGGATAAATTCTTCAGGGCAGTCGCAAAACGCCTCCGGTTGTTTATCTAACATTTCTGTGTTTGCAGGTTTATTTTTGACAGCATCAGTACAATTCAACAGCAGCTACCTCAACTTCGACAGCTTCTGTTTCTGCACATTTGGTTCGCAGCAGTCCTTGCCACTCAACAGCATCAGTCGAAATTTTACTACTGCAATTCTACTACAGAAGTTCGACTGCAGTCGGCATCATTCGACTACAGCCATATCAGCAATTTTGACAAGAGGTTCTTGTGCTCATTTTGAAGCATTTTGAGTCTAGGTTCCAGAGGAACAAAAATGACTTTCATAGGAGTTGTGTACAGTGAGATACGAAGAAAACAATGAAGGTAGGTAAAACGGGTTTACCCAGAAGTTTTGAAGAACTTGTATCTACAGCCCCAACCTTTAAAACTCGAATCTAGCAACACTACAACACTCTAACCTATACTCCAAATGATCTGAGCAACCATGAGGCTAGTGGAATACACTTCAGCAACGATTTATGAGCTTCCTTCAACCACATGCAAGCCTCACAAGATGATAAGACTCCATTGTTCTTCTCCATTTGAGCTTGAAACTCCTTCCATGGTGAATAGAGTTAGAGATGAGTGTGGCTTCAGAAACTTGTACTACTGAATAGAGGAAGGAAAATGGAATGGGATTGAGAAGGAATCACTCACATGCATGGAGAATCAAGGATTTCCCCTGCTCCTTCTTCCTCCCCCTCTTCGCCCCACCTCTCTCTTTCACTCTCTTCTTGTTTTCTGTTTTCTATTTGTGTTTTGGTTCTGCCCAGCTGAAAGAGGGATGTCATGTTTTAATGGGCTGAGGGTGTTAAATGGTTGGAAAAGACCAAAACTCCCTTGGCTCATTAATTCATCCTAAGTCCTTGTTTAGTCCCTTAATCCATTAGTTTGAGCACTAAAACGCTTTAATCCCACGACTTATCTGCTAACGTTGTTCTCCTCGACTATTCCATATCCGAGTCACGTCTTATTATTTCTCTCGAAGTACACACTATTCGTAATATCCGTAATTTCTGTATTTTAAAAGTTAGGGATGTTACAATGTTTGACTTGATTTGTACAATAATGGGTTTAAGCCAAATTATTGGATATGGACCCGTCATGGCGAGGTTGCAGCTGAAGTTCCTGCGGTTATTAATGTTCCTGTCCAAGTAGAAGGTCCCACATCAAGTCCAGTGGAAGTAGAAGCTTCATATCAAGTTGTAATCCAATGACTACAGGATATCAGCCGTTTGATGTTGTTCAGGGGATGATATTTGATACTGTTGGTGTAAATTTGGATTTCGAAGAACCACAATATGATGCTGAAGAAGTTCTAAACGAGGAAGCTCAGAGGTTTTATATGTTTTTGAGTGAGACAAATAAACCATTATTTTAAGGATCTAAAGACGCTAAGTTATCAATGTGTGTTCGTTTGTTGGGTCTTAAAAGTCTCAATTTAACATTGCAGAATTGTGCATGGAATACATGACAAAAATGATGGTTGATGCAACCCCCATTAGAGGACTTTTGCCGCAGAGTTATTATGATGCTAAAAGATTGGTATCAAAGCTAGGTTTAAATTCCATAAGAATTGATTGTTGTGTGTCTTGTTGCATGATCTATTATAACAATGAGTTTGGCATAAATGATGGAGAGTTGCTGGAAAGCAAGTTTTGTCAAGAGCCACAGTTTCGTGTTAGCAGGAAAGGCACAAGCAGAGGAAAACAAGTTCCAAGGAAAGCAATGTTGTATCTGCCCATTATATCAAGGCTGAAGAGGATGTTTACTTCGATGGAAAATGCGGGTAAAATGACGTGGCACTATGAAAATTGAAATAATTCTGGTGAATTACGTCATCCATCTGATAGTGAAGCTTGGAAGCATTTTGATCGTGTTCATCCAGATTTTTCCAATGATCCAGGCAATGTTCGGCTTGGTTTATGCTCTGATGGTTTCACACCTTATATTCACGCGTCAGCAACATCGTATTCTTGTTTGCCAGTTATTGTTACCCCATACAACCCTCCTCCTGAAATGTGTATGTCTAAACCCTACATGTTTCTAAATGCTATTAATACCAGGGCCAACTAATCCAACAACTGGTATTGACATATATTTGCAACCTTTATTGAGGACCTAAAAAGGTTGTGGAATGGTGTTTTAACTTATGATGCAGCACGTAGACAAAATTTCAAGATGAGGGCGGCTTTGATGTGGACCATTAATGACTTTCCTACGTATGGAATGTTGTCTGGATGGGGGACACATGGTAAGATGGCGTTTCCGATTTGCATGGTTGACACAAAGGCTTTTACTCTTAAATATGGAGGAAAAACCTCTTGCATTGGTTTGACTCGCACCGTAGGTTTTTACCTAGCGATCATCCTTTTAGAAAGCAAAAATATGCATTTATTAAGGGGAATGTTGAAACAACTGAACCTCCTCGTAGGTTGACCAGAAGAAGTTTGGAACAGTGTCAAGAATATCCCTCCTGTGGAAGTCGTTGCGGGTGTTGTTTCTCATCCAGATGGTTATGGACTATGGCATAATTGGACAAAAAAAAGTATTTTTTGGGAACTTCCATATTGGAAAGATAATCTATTGAGACACAATCTCGATGTAATGCATATTGAAAAGAATTTCTTTGATAACATATTTAACACTGTTATGAACGTGAAAGGTAAAACGAGAGACAATGAGAAGGCTAGGAAGGATGTGGATCATTACTGTAGGCGAAAGGATTTGTTGTTGGTTGAGCAAGCTAACGGTAGGACATTGAAACCCAAAGCCAATTATACTTTATCTACGGAGCAAGCGAAAGCAGTTTATCGATGGATTTCTGAGTTGAAAATGCCAGACGGTTATTCTTCCAATTTAGCAAGATGTGCTGATGTGGATAATGGGAGGTTACATAGGATGAAGAGCCATGATTGTCATGTATTCATAGAGTGCTTACTTCCTGTTCCAGATCGGCCCAAGAGGCCCAATCAGCGACTATAATGGGTTGGTTCTTTATAAAGTTCGGACCATCAAGACATCCCGCCCCCGACATTCACATCTACGGTCCAGGTCCAAGCGCCTCAATCCAGCGGTCAGGATCACGCGCTACCTGCGAGCCACTGGTGCTCTGCGTCTATAAATACGGGTCCTACCCGCATATCCATATACGTTTTTCACCCGCTTGGACCTCACTGACTTCTGTTTGCTGACTTAAGCATTGGAGTGTCTGCAGGTACCCGACCCCGCCGAGTCCAGCCTCGGAACAATGCGACCCCAACGACTACCATCTTAGAAGCATCCGACTCAACGATTATCAGCCTCGGAAGATTCCGACCTCGAGCCAGGAGAGGATAAACACGATACTTCGGATACCAACTGTAGGATCCGGATCCGAGAATCTGAGGCAAGGTACAGAACACTTCCTATTGCCTTTAGTTCATTGCCAACACACGTTTTGAATCCACTCATTGAAATAAGTCAATACTTTAAGAATTTGTGTTCTGCAATGCTAAAAGCGGATGATCTTACAAAAATGGAACAAGATATCCCACTTATCTTATGCAAGTTGGAGAGAATATTTTTGCCTGGTTTCTTTGATTCTATAGAGCATCTTCCTGTTCATCTCGCATATGAAGCTGAACTTGGCGGACCTGTCCAACACAGATGGATGTATCCGTTTGAAGGTTAGTTAATATATGAAAGATGTTTAATATATATATATATATATATATATATATATATATATATATATATATATATATATATATATAAATTAGATTAGATGATTATTAACATATCATTTTCTCTAGGTTCATGGGTGATTCAAAATGATCAGTTAAAAATAAAGCTAGAGTTGAAGGATCGATATGTTCTTCTTACTTACACCGTGAAACAACCCATTTTTGTTCTTATTATTTCAAGAATGAATTTGCTCCTAGAAGTAGTCGAAATGAAATGGAAATTGAATGTCCAATACATCATTTAGCTTTGTCTATCTTTTGTCTACCTGGCCGTCAGTCTGGAAAGCAGACAATTCACTGGCTAACAGAAGAAGAGTTAAATTCAGCCCATGTTCATGTCTTGATAAACTGTACTGAGGTCCAACCATTCATTGAGTATGTATTTCTCAACCTAGCTATCTCAATTAGTTAATAAAGTACACACTTGTGTAACAATTTGTCGCACCCCGAAAAATCCTTGGAAGGATTTTTCTTCGCGCAACGGGATTTTAGAGTCGCCAACAATATTTTTTAAAGGTAAAACATCGGAAAAACCTTTTTTGGAAAGCAATGGTCTTTGGAACCATTAGATTTGGGTTCGGGGGTCTAATTACGTATGGGGAAGGTATTAGCACCCCATAACGTCCCTTCAAAGAAGGGTTACCTTAATTAAACATGTGATTTGCAAAGTTGATTCGGAAAAATGCTTTGTTTTTACCTCTTTTCTTGATGAATGACTTAATGAAAAATCTTTAGTTTTCACGCTTGACGGAGAGTATCCGCTCCTACGTATCTCCTAGTGCGATGGAGAATTCAAAGCAACGTAGTTCTTGTTTTTGAAAAATATCTTATTTTGGAAAAGTGTTTGGTTTTTGAAAGGAAAAATGTTTTGGGTTTGTTGTGCTTGACGGAGAGTATCCGCTCCTACGTATCTCCCGGTGCGATGGAGAATTCAAAGTTACGTAGTTCTGGGTTGTCTAGAAAAGGTTTTTGTTTTTTACCTTGTTTAATTGTGAAAATTGAGCTTTCATGATGATCAATTGAGCAAAGGCTCCAAGTGACCACCATTAGCACTCCATTGTTAATAATCATGCAAGCAAAGGCTTCGCAGGACTACTAACAAAGTTTTTGATTTAGTGAAAATCTTTAGGAAAATTAGGCATTCATGATGATCAATTGAGCAAAGGCTCCAAGTGATCGCCACTAGTACCTCATTGTTAATAATCATGCAAGCAAAGGCTTCGCAAGACTACTATCAAAGTTTGATTTTGAAGAGTTTTCGCAATTGGCTTGATTCTTGTTTAGGGAAACATTTATCCATTATTTGGGAAAAAAAAGGTTTGTGAAAAAAAGTTTACTTAGAAGAAAGAAAAAAAATTTAAAAAGAGAAACAGGGGGTGCAGTGGTAAAATGGGGTGTAATTAGCAGAAAAGGGTTGTATTTTAAAATAGTGGGTGCAGAAATCAGGCCCAGTTCGTTTTCTGTGAACTGGGCTACACTCTGACTGGTGGGCTTGCGCAGGGGGTGCGAAATATTAAAACGGGGGGGGGGGGGGGGTGCGTTTAGAGACATGGGTGGTATATAAAAAATGGGGTGCTGCAAAAAGGGCCCAGCTCGCCTTGGGCTGGCCTGCGTTTTCAAAAAGAGGGTTGCATGGGGGTGCATTATCGAAAACAGAATGGTGTGGGAAGTAAACCCTAAAAAATTCTACACTATATATACTAACTTAAACTAAACCCTAAAAAAAATTTCCTAACTTTCTCTTCACCGCCGCTCTCCAACCCTAATCTCTCTCTCCTCATCGCCGCTTCCATTCTCCTCCCCTCCTCACGACGCCAACACTTTCCCCGCCTTCCTCCCTCTTCTTCTCCTCACGGCGCCCACCATTTTTCTCTCCTCACCAAACCTAGTCTCATTTCTCCTCTCTCCCATGACAGCGCCGCTCGCCCTCCCCCTCTCAACCCTAAACCAGATTTCTCTCTTCCTCACCGATCCTCACCTTCTCAACAAAATCGTTGGGCTCTCGCCTCTCTGCTCATCGCCTTAATCTCTCTCTCTCTTTACCCTTTCCTAGGATCAACGACAGAGGATGTGGAAGGAGAGAGTACTCGAGAACGACAGTTACGGGGTGGTGGGTTGGTGGTGGTTGTAGGTTCACGGTGGTGGATGGCGGTGTTTGGGCTACGGTTTGGTGGTTTGGGGTCGACGCGATGGCTACGGTGGTTCGTTTCGCAGTAGGGTACGGTGGTGGTACGGCGGAGGGTGTTGGCCGTGGGTGGCTTTAGGACGTGGTGATTGCGAACGGGAGGCAGTGAGAGAGGAGTATGGTGTTTGATGATGGCACACGGCGAGGCTGCGGTGGCCGGAGGTAAAATCCCTCCCCTCTTTCTTTCTTTTTTTATCTCACTGTCTCTCAATCCCCCACCCTTGCATTCGGTTTTGAAAATTTTTTCTAAAAGGAACAGAATAAAAAAAATTGTTGACATTCCTTCAAGCATAGATAATTTCAAATCATAACATACATGTAAACTGAGCAGCAAAAAAAAAGATTTGAGACTGACCTAAGTGCCAAATTTTTAGAAACAGAACCCTCGTGTGCTTCAGCTGCTGCCCTTTTAGCCTTTCTGAACCTTAGTAGTTTCAATATGAAACCCTAATTTTGACTCTAAATTTCGTTTGGATTTCTGTGTGTTTTTTTGGATTTGAATGCTTTTCGGTCACTGGATGCCTATCTTATGACTGTGTGTGACTGTGTTTGGGATATTTTGCTGTCTATTTTGCTGTCAAATTGGTTGATTCTCTCTCTGCCCTAATTGTGTGCTACTGTTTGATATTTATAGGCAGATTGGTGTGATGCTGAGGACAACAATTAGGGCAAATTTAGGGTGCTGTGGTGAGGAGGGAAAAGGACAGTCAAGGGCTCAAAGGACAGCTCCATTTTGGTCAGCAAAAGGACAGCTATTTGAATGGGCAAAGGACAATAGCTGGCAATGGAGGAAGGACAACATCCAAGGGAAGATGAAAAAAAACCCTAGTTGGGGCAGCTGCTGGCTGTGTACCCCTTTTCTTCTTTTTTTTTTTGAAAATTTTTGTATTATTTTCATTTTCCCTAATTTTATTTTAGATTATTGGTTTTTGTACTTTTTTGAGTTTTGGACAATTTTGTAATATGAATGGGCAGCAACCCTTTATGCTTTTTTTTATTCAATTAGAGAATGGTAAAAGAAAGAAATGGGACCAACCTAAACAAAAAGACTAAACAAACCCAAACACACAAACGCGAGTTGGATAAGCATGCCCAATTACGCAAGTATAGGCCCAACTAAATAAATTACTAGACTTAGGCCCAAATAAGAGGTGCAGACCCAATTAAACCAAAAAGACTAGTGGCAAATTAGACGAACAAATTAAACGAGTAGCAAAAAGTAAAACAAAGGAAGCAGACAAAATTAGGGTATAACAGCTGCCCCTCTTTATTTGGGTTTTACCAAGAAATATGAATTGGCCGAGACATATTTCGAAGATAAAATAGGAATAAAGAATTCAGAAATTATACCAATTTTGTCTACTTGGAGAAACCCGAATTTTCTCTTTCTGTTTCTTTTTTTTCCCTTTTCTCCTTTTTCTTTTCTCTTTTTTTTCTTTTTTTTTGAATCAACACTTGGAGTGTTGATGAGGAAACAATAAATGAAATGGTTAACAACATGCACGCTAACTGCGAAAGGCAAGGAAAGCCATAAAGAAAGCGGTAAAATGCCAGGCTGCCTAAAACCTGTAAACGAACCCTTGCGAATGCGAGTTTGCACGTGGCTTTGAGGAGCACGCACCCTGAGAATCTCTGGTCATTTGAGCGACTGGGGGGATTGTTATCAGCTCCGAAACTGATATACTGATCAATGCACGGCGTCCAGTGTATCTTAGGCTGATACAACTATTCCGTTGAATCTCACATGGGGCTGCGGTCCATCGCGTTGCTCGTACACGATGTGAGACCATGAACAGAAGGGAGCACTGAACTCTGATAAGAGCGATTTGAACTCCAAACTGCAATGCACGCTTGAGCGCGGAACTGGAAAGCATTTGAACTCCGAACTAAGAGGGCATTTTCTGGGAACTGAGTGCGAGGATTAACATCGAAGTACTTATCCATCCTTGTACCTGCAAGTGAGATGAAAAAATGCATGCAATGCAAATGCCATGATTGCTTTTTGATGGGATGAATGTGATGTGATGCAGGAGTTTCTTTTTGCTTGCATGAATTTTTTTTGTCTATGTTTGATGAATGCAATGCATGAATTTTATTTGTTTTATTGCTCTTTTGCTCTTTTTTTTTTGCTGTTTCGACCAAATCGTAAGACTTGCGTTATGAGGCACGATGGTTGTCCATAATGGTGCGAGGGTCATGCTTCAGCCTTTTGAGAATTGTTTTGACGCGATCAGTGCTTTTGTTTGATTCTTGTGAATTTACCTGATCGAGAGATCATTTCTTTTCTCATGATTTTCAAAAGTTTCGCAATGATTTTAATGCTCTGATTTGTGCACATTTTCATAATTCATTTATCATCTACCATAAAACATCATTTTAAAGAACAAATGAAAAGGAAGCAATGATAAAACAATAAGCAGACGGAGTGGAAAATTTGGACTTTTTATTCATATGGAAATCGAACGCGCAAAAGGTCGCGCCGACTGAAAAGAGTACATTGAGATTTTTTTGAAACTAAAAAAACGAGAAAAATGGACGTAACAGATCTTACGAGCGCTCTTTGTCTTTGGATTGTTGATGCCAATCATCCATACTTATATCCTTGATCACCCTTTTATCCAAGCTTTTGGAGGCGCTGCTTGCCTCTTTTACTTTTTTAAGTCCAACCTTTCTGACCCTAATTTTTGCTTGGACCGCTCTTTGCGAGTTTTCAGTCCACCGGGTCGCTCTTTTTTTCCTAGGCCGCCCTTTCGGGTTTTCAACCTAGCGAGCTAATTCTTGCTTGGCTCATCTTTCTCTTTTTTCTTTTATTTTTCTCAGGCGTAATATTTCTTGACTGAATCTGAATTGACTGGGTTTCTGAGTTCTTCACCATCCATGTTGGTGAGTATCAATGCTCCTCCAGAAAAGGCTTTCTTTACCACATATGGTCCATCATAGCTAGGAGTCCATTTCCCATGGGGGTCACTCTGAATAGGCAGGATCTTCTTGAGCACAAGGTCTCCTTCGCTGAATTCTCGGGGACGAACCTTCTTGTCGAAAGCTGTCTTCATCCTTTGTTGATACAACTGGCCATGACACAGGGCAGCAATTCTTTTCTCCTCAATGAGATTCAGCTGATCCAGACGAGCCTGGACCCATTCTGCTTCTTCCAACTTGGTTTCCATCAGCACCCGTAGGGAGGGTATCTCAACTTCAATAGGGAGGACTGCTTCCGACCCATACACCAAAGAGAAAGGGGTTGCCCCGGTTGAAGTACGCACTGAGGTACGATACCCATGCAAAGCGAAAGGAAGCATCTCATGCCAATCTTTGTAGGTTACTACCATCTTTTGCACGATCCTCTTGATATTCTTATTAGCTGCTTCGACTGCCCCATTCATCTTGGGACGGTATGGAGAAGAATTATGATGTTGGATTTTGAAGTCCTCGCATAACTCTTTCATCATCTTACTGTTCAGGTTGCTGCCATTATCTGTGATAATCTTGTCTGGAAGCCCATAGCGATAAACCAGGTCTCTCTTTACGAACTTAGCAACCACAGAGCTAGTAATGCTGGAGTATGAAGCAACTTCAACCCACTTGGTGAAGTAATCAATAGCGACCAGGATGAAGCGATGCCCATTTGATACCTTAGGCTCGATAGGACCTATGACGTCCATGCCCCACATTGAGAATGGCCAGGATGCAGTCAGGACATTTAGGGAAGCAGGTGGCACATGAATGTGATCAGCGTAGATTTGGCACTTGTGACATCTTCTCACGAAACTGTAGCAATCTGATTCCATTCGCAACCAATAATAGCCAGCTCTTAAGATTTTTCTTGCCATAGTGTGCCCACTGGAATGAACCCCAAATGAGCCTTCATGGACTTCTTTCATGATTTTTGTTGCCTCTTCTTCTGCCACACACCTCAGGAGGACCATATCATAATTCCTCTTGTATAGAACTTCACCGTTCAAAAAGAAATTCCTTGACAATCTTCTGAGGGTTCTCTTGTCATTCTCTGACGCTCCAGGAGGGTACTCTCTGTTCAAGATGTACTGCTTGATGTCATGATACCAGGGCTTGTTATCAGACTCTTCCTCAATTGCCGCACAGTAATGATGTGTTGGCAAATCTCGATAGTTGATGTACTGAATCTTGATGTGAGTCAAGCTTTTGTCGTAGTTGATATTGAACATTGAAGACAAAGTGGCTAGCGCATCAGCCAACTGGTTCTCATTGCGAGGAAGATACTGAAATGTGATTTCCTCAAAAGGCTCAACCAACTCTAGAATGTAATCTCGGTAAGGGATCAACTTGGAGTCCCTGGTCTCCCAATCACCATTCACTTGGTGAATGACTAGAGCTGAATCTCCATACACATCAAGTCTCTTAACTTTCCAATCAATGGCTTCCTGGATACCAAGAATACATGCCTCATATTCTGCAATATTATTGGTGACGTAGAAGCTTAGTCTGGCAGTGAACGGAATAAAGCGATTATCAGGGGAAATCAGCACTGCCCCGGCTCCGTGCCCATATATGTTGGAGGCGCCATCAAACACCACTCTCCATCTTTCATCTTCTGGGGATTTCCCTTCTTCAAACAAGGCCATGATATCTTCATCTGGAAAGTCATACTGCATAGGCTGATAATCTTCAACGAGCTAGTGTGCCAGGTACTCGGCCAGCGCACTACCTTTAATTGCTTTCTGAGTGACATATAGGAGATCATATTCTGATAACTGCATTTGCCAACGGGCAAGTCTCCCTGTAAGTGCGGGCTTCTCGAAGATGTACTTGATAGGATCCATTTTAGATACCAACCAAGTAGTGTGACTTAGCATGTACTGCCTCAAACGATGAGCAGCCCAAGCTAAAGCACAACAACTCTTTTCTAGCAGCGAGTACCTTGTTTCACAGTCAGTGAATTTCTTGCTCAAATAGTAAATGGCATGCTCTTTCTTCCCAGATTCATCATGTTGCCCTAACACACAACCCATTGAGCTGTCTAGCACGGTTAGGTACAGGATCAGAGGTCTGCCGAGTACAGGAGGCATCAAGATAGGTGGATTCTGAAGATATTTCTTGATCTTTTCAAATGCTTCTTGACAATCATCATTCCATTTGGTCTCTTGATTCTTGCACAATAGTTTGAAGACTGGTTCACAAGTGGCAGTCAATTGGAATATGAACCTAGAGATGTAGTTCAGTCTTCCAAGGAAACCCCGAATCTCTTTTTCTGTTTTAGGAACTGGCATCTCAAGAATCGTACGCACCTTGTCTGGATCGATTTCTATCCCCTTTTGGCTGACGATGAATCCCAACAACTTTCCTGATCGCACGCCAAAGGTACACTTGGCAGGATTTAATCTGAGCTTGAATTTTCTCAACCGCTCGAAGAGCTTTTGCAAATTGACAATGTGTTCCTCATCAGTTTTAGACTTTGCGATCATATCGTCCACGTAGACCTCTATTTCTTTGTGCATCATGTCGTGAAATAATGTGACCATAGCCCTTTGATAGGTAGCACCGGCGTTCTTCAACCCGAATGGCATGACTCTAACAGAATGTTCCCCAAAGAGTTGTGAAAGTTGTCTTCTCCATATCCTCAGGAGCCATCTTGATCTGGTTATACCCTGAATACCCATCCATGAAGGAGAACAGTGAATGCTGGGCCGTAGTATCCACTAAGACATCAATATGGGGCAGGGGAAAATCATCTTTGGGACTAGCACGATTCAGATCTCTGTAATCAACGCACATTCTAACTTTCCCGTCCTTTTTCGGAACCGGCACGATGTTAGCAACCCATTGCGGATACTTGGCTACCGCTAGGAACCCGGCGTCAAACTGCTTTTTCACCTCATCTCTGATCTTTAAGGACATTTCTCGCTTCATTCTTCTCA
Source organism: Astragalus membranaceus (assembly GCA_039519185.1). Lineage (NCBI taxonomy): Eukaryota > Viridiplantae > Streptophyta > Magnoliopsida > Fabales > Fabaceae > Astragalus > Astragalus membranaceus. Next base: position 51,458,099 of record CM076854.1, on the reverse strand, counting down.
GTTTCTGCTTTACCGGAGGACATTCTGGCTTGACCGGTAACTTATGCACCACTATGTCAGTATCTAACCCTGGCATATCCTGATAAGTCCATGCGAAGACATCAACATAGTCATGCAGAAGTTTGATTAGCTTCTTGCGCTCACTTTCCTTTATTGAAGTACCCACCTTTACTTCCTTCTTACTATCCTCTGTGCCTAGGTTAATTATCTCAACAGATTCCCCATGCGCCTGAATAACCTTTTCCTCTTGTTCAACCATTCTCATCAATTCTGGAGAAGTTTCTCAGTCATCCTCAACATCCTCCTCGGCTTGATTAACGGGGTGATCAAAATTAACATATGAACCGTTGGCATCATTATTTTCAAAGATATTCATTTTAGATCTGCATTTGCGGGAATAGAAAGAAATGAACAAGCAAAATAGAAACACAAGATGAAGACACATGATAATGAAAAGCAATTTTATTCATTTGAGAGTCCGAAACAACATTTTATTGATAGATGATATTCGAAAGAAAAAACATGCATGCCCTTATGAAATATTCTAAGGCCTTCGGCAGAGCCAAAGAATTTGCATTACAAAATCATTACTTGGGAATGAAAATAACAGGGAAATCAATGATCTCCCAATTATCAAGCTCTTCATCTGCAGCACTGCGACGCGCCAAGTCCACACCTTTGTCTTCCATAACTGATTCTTCCTCAATGAGGGCCACCTGATTGGGGTCCAGCATACCCGCGCTCCTGAAGCTCTGGGAGAGATCATAGATAGGAACCTTCTTCAAGCTTGGTTCCCGCCCCTGAAGCTTAGCTAGCCTCTTTTCTCGCTTTTTCTCAGCCATTCTCTTCTTATCAGCTTGAGTGGGCCAATATCCTAACCCACGCCTATCCTTGTACTCTCGCAGCTGAACCGGCGCCAGAATTCCCTGCTCGGACTTTCCCAACCCTCTTCCAATCTGGTAACCATTTTTCAACATGACCTTGGCTACCATGATAGCAGCGTTAGATATCTTTGGTGTAGGCAATGGGGCTTCTTCCCCCACGAAAGCAGCATTTGCAATTTCCAGCGACTGAAAGGCAGATTCAAGTGACTCCTCTGCAGCCTCAATGTATTGAGAGGGATGGGGCTTGCTAATTATGAACTCTTCTTCTCCAAAAACGACTATCAGCTTGTCGTCGACTACAAACTTAAGCCTTTGGTGGAGGGATGAAGGAACAGCGCCGGCAGCATGAATCCAGGGTCTCCCTAGGAGACAGCTGTAGGATGATGCAATGTCCATGATCTGAAAATTCACATAAAATACTTCTGGCCCTATCTGCATCTGGAACTCCATTTCTCCCATAACCTCCTTCTTGGATCCGTCAAATGCCCTAACTAGTGTTGAGCTAGGCTTCATATACGAATAGTCTACATCTAGTCTGCTCATAGTAGATTTGGGCATGACATTCAAAGAGGATCCATTGTCGATGAGGACCCGGGAGAGTGTATATTCACCACATCTAACTGAAATGTGAAGTGTCTGATTATGCCCCTTCCCCTCAGGGGTGACCTCATCATCAGTAAAGGTAATATAATTGGATGCAACAATATTCCCTACGATGCCATCGAGCTGGTCAACAGTGATGTTCTAGGCTACATGGGCTTCATTTAATACTTTCATTAGAGCTGCACGGTGGGCCTCAGAATTGAGCAGTAGGGACATGATAGAGATCTTTGCAGGAGTGTGGTGCAGCTGGTCCACCACTTTGTAATCACTCTGCCGCAGGATCTTCAAAAATTCTGTGGCTTCTTGCTCTCACACCTTCCTACTTTCCTTGGTCTCTTGTGTTATACCTTTACCTTTGCGAATCCTTTCCTCATCTTCCTTTGAGGGACCTTCTTTCAAGACTTCGGGGACATAAACACTTCCGCTTCTAGTGACTCCACTGCTTCCCGCAATGTTTGTGACATCGGGAACAACTTGAGGCTTCTGAATTGCAACTGACACCCCATAGCTCCATGGAACATCACTGTTCCTTTGATAAGGAGCTGGGACAGGAATCACAATGGTCTTAGGTCTCTCCACGATCGGCTTTTGGCTATACGGGACCTCAATAGGTTTCTGAACATTTCTATTCTTATCTGATTGGAAAGTCAGCACATCCTCCTCTTTCTCTTGCACACCTATTTGGATTATATGACGATCCAATAGGTCCTGCAAAACTGTCTTGAAGGCCTCACATGCCCCAGCACAATTAACATCAACACAGACTTCTTTTTGAGTACAACCTCTCTTGATGACCCCGAACTTGCACAGCTCTGCATGAATAACCTCTAAGGGTGTCTGGATACACTCCACAGTTCTGATTAAGGATTGGCCCCCCATATCATGGATGGCATTGGTTGCAGGTTTCTCATGACCAGGAAGCGGATTAGTTGTGATGCTTGGGCTTTCTTGTTTGAAGGTTATCCCTTTAGTATCAATCAGATCTTGCACTACAATTTTAAAGGCCTTGCAGTCCTCAACAGCGTGTCCAACTGCCCCTTCATGAAATGCACAGGTAACGTTGGGATTGTAGCCTCGGAAGTAGGGTGGCTGGACTGGTTTCATGGGTCTGGTATTGATGAGCTTGTTTGTGGCAAGATAGCTGAAAAGGTCAGTATAGGACATGGTGATGGGATCAAAGGTGGTCTCTTTTTTGTCTTGGTAGTTTTTGTGGTAGTTACTTTGTGGTGGACGGGTTGGCTGTGTTTGAGTGGGGACAGGGATATTTTGTGGTTGATAAGGTGGGCTTATGGTGATGGTGTTGGTCTCTCCTTCTTTCTTTTTCGAAAATCCGGAAATGGCTTCTTTTGGGTGGTCGTACCTGCGGAACCGTGGGCAATCTTGCCGCTTCTCAGTCCATTTTCTAGTCTTTCACCGATGATTACCATGTCTGAGAAATTGGAAGATACGCTGCCGATCAACCGATCATAGTATAACGGTGGCAGGGTTTCCATGAACATGAAGACCAGTTCTTTCTCCAATAAAGGGGGTGTCACCTGTGCAGCCAAAGCCCTCCACCGCTGGGCATACACCTTAAATGACTCATTATCTCTTTTTTCCATGCTCTATAATTGTGTTCTGTCAGGCGCCATATCCGTATTGTACTGGTACTGTCTGAGGAAGGCATCAGCCAAGTCCTTCCAACAATGGATATGGGACGGTTCTAGCTGCATGTACCAGTTGAGAGATTCCCCAGCAAGGCTCTCTTGGAAATAATGGATCAACAACTTGTCATCATGAGAATGTGTAGCCATTTTTCTACAGTACATGGTCAGATGGCTTTTAGGGCAAGTCACGCCTCAGTACTTGTCAAAGTCAGGCACTTTGAATTTAGGAGGTAAAACCACATCAGGGATGAGACACAGATCACGAGCTTCTCTTGCTCTAGAGCTCGACCCTTCAATCATTCTTAAGCGCTCTTCTAACATATGATACCTGTCTCTAGCTTGAGGAGTTTCAGCAGGATAGTTCTGAGGAAAACCATTCACACCGTAGTGAGGACTACTCATCGACACTACGGCTGGGTTCACGTGTGGGTCATGTGAGTGAGTGGTATTCCCAGGAATTGGTCCCTGAATTTGGGGATGGACCGTTGCTGGTGAATGAAAGCCAAACGGAGTTCCCGGCGGAATAGGAATCTGAATTTGGACCTGAGGCGTTCCCGCTCCTCCACTGTTTGCGGCTGAGATGGGTTGGACTTGCTCTGCAACCCTAGGGGGATTACTTCCTGCATTAGCCTCGGCTCCTGGAGGTGTGTATCCGGGTGGGAGTCCCCAAGGCATCCTATGCATGGCTGGTTGGCTCTGGTTGTTGGTCCCTGAAGTATGAGCAAAGGTGAAAGTCTCAAGACTCGGAGGAGGGAGAGCGACAGCAACTTTGGTAGCGATGGCGGGATTTCCAGCGGCAGTTTCGTTCCTCAAAGCTTGTAGTATCCCCATCATTTCAGTCATCTGTGTTTCCATTGCCCCAATTTTCGTTCTCAATTCCCGATTCTCCTGAGCCAATTGCTCTGGATTGGGAACCTCGGCAGTTGGGTTACCATGGTCCGATTCACCACTTCCTAAGTCTTCAATAACAGGACAGTCCGGGTCATTCTGGTTAGTTGCCATGAGTCTTGCTTGCAGACGAGTCAGGTATCGATGTTGGCGAACCAGCTTGCCTTTTTCTATTGATGGAACACAATTCATGAGCGCGAGAATCACATAAATGAATGCAAATGCAATGCGATATGTATGATTTTATGTTTGTTTTGGTGTCGGTAATCGCGGTGCAACTCGTCTTGTCATAGGCGTGTAAGTTTAAAGCTCTAACACTTCTCTTTTTTTAATTTTGGTTGCAACGAGGTTGGAAGCAATAGACAAAAAAAACACACTTTATTCAAAAGGAAAGAGTACTACAACTTCAGGATTATTACAATGCTCTAAAGTGAACTTCAAAGGCATATAGCTTTCAATTTCTCCTTCCTTTTTCTCTTCTTGCTTTCGGCTGCCCCCTTGGCCTTCTCCATGAGTTCTTCTGTCAGAATCTTGCAGTACTCGACAAACTCACACACCTTGGCCGGAGTGTTGAAAGGGTTCATCTCTGCTTCAGCTCTTCTTAGCTTCTTGGGAACATCCCTCACAGCTTGATTAGCTAGTCCTGCTAGCTTTGAAAATTTGCTCCTCCAAAGCTGAATCTCATCCCTTAGCTCCTTGACGATCTCTTGGTCTTCTATTCTGCCAATTAATGCCATGAAACGTTTCTCCCAATACTGGCTTTCTGCTTGCACTCGCCTATAAGATTCCCTTAGGCATCGGAGATTCCTCTTCAATTCCTCCGACCTTCCTTGTTCAAACCCTAAAGCTTGCTGATACTCTTTCAAGATCCCTATGATAGACTCTCTATCTTGCCTGATGCTTTTCACTTGGTTCTCCAATTCCAACTTCATCACTTGGAATTCCTCTTTTGACTTAGCTAGCGCATCTCTAACCATTTTCTCATTCCTCCGTGACTTGGCATATAGTTTCTTCCATTCACTTGCTTCTGGCACAGCCTCATTCATCTTTGAGGCGCACCTCTTTACTTCCTCTTTAACACCTTTCAAATGTTTCTGAATTTCCCTCTTGCTCTCTTCTATTTCAAGTTTCCTATTGGTTGCTTCAATAGCTGCAGCTTGGAGAGCATTTTCATTTTCTAGCTTCCGCTTGTCTTGCATCACCTTTCCCAATCTGTTTTGCAAAGCCATTTTCTCTTCTTCCGCTTTAGATAAGGCCAACTTAGCCTCTTCTAGTTCTTCAATGAGGGGAACGTGAGGTTCCGGTATTTTCTTTTCAAGTGATGGCACCTTTTGGTTGGATGATCGAGTTTCCTTAATCCTCTTTTCAAGCCATTGAGTGAAGGAGATAGCAGTGGTCCTTTTAGATATCTCGCCTTTGTCCTTCCGCACCACGGTTTCCCAAGCTTGCAAGACTCGCCGAAGTAAGTCCTCGTCTTTAGGGATTCCCGCATGGAGGTAAAAACGAGACAGCATAGCTTCGGAGGGTGAGTCCCGCATAGGGTACCCGAGTTGTCTCAAGGTCAAAGATGGGTTATAATTGATGCATCCCTGTGTTCCCATGAGAGGAACGTTCTGGAAACTGCCACATTGGAATATCACTGAGGGTTTATCTTCCCAGCACTTGTGCGAGAACCATCGAATTTGAAGAGCATCGAGGTTCTTAAAAGTATCCTTCCACTCCTGAGGGCTCATAGTCTTCGGATTACAACCCAAGGCATAGGAAAGCAAATCCCCAACATCACTTTTGTTAATGCACACATGACTGATTAGCCAAGCGTATAGCGCAGGGAAGGAACAACACATCTTATTCTTTCGGAACTCATGATGGCGGGTGAAGGCACGATAGGTCTCTGTGAGAATAGCGGGAACCGGATTGATGAGACTTTTTGCACTCTTGAAAGCTAGGAACACACCAATAGCGGTTTCATCTATATGTTTCTCAATCTGAGGGAAAAGAACAATGCCGAAGATGGTCAAGGCCAGTACTTGCTTGAAAGAAACCCAATCATCTGATACTACATAACTAGTCATTAAACTCTCAAAGTACTCTTGAGGAAACCCAAATATCTTGTTACGCTCAACTTTGTGGGACCGCACCTCTCCTACACTGATTTGTAACAGGGAAGCAAACTTCTCATCTGAATAATACTGCCCCTGATACTGGTAAGGTCTAACCTCTAAGCGATCAAAACCCAGAATCTTCTCATACTCCTCTAGGGTAGGCGCCATTTGGAAGTTCTTGAAAAGAAAACACCTAACCTCTAAATCATAGAACCAACATTGGGCGGCGATGGCACTCTCTTGTACTTCTAACTCTAATAACTTGCGGATGTTCCCATAAGTCTTGTCGAAGGACCGGAGCTCAATAGGGCCTAACAGGGAAGCATACTCCTTCAAACTAGTTACATCAATCATCTTTACAATGGGGAACCTCGAATTGAATGCGGTTTTGCCTTTTGATTCCATATTGCTTCTTACACCCCTGTGACAAGGTTCGGTGTTATGTTGCGATTTCCGGCAAACAAACTTTAATGCATGAAGAATGCAACTGATGAAAGTTTTTTTTCAAAATTTTGTCAGGTGCAAATGCAATGGTGCAAAATGACGTGAATGCGAAATGATGTGTTATTTACATGGAAAAAGGGTAAGAAAATGAGGTTATTGGTGGTACTTTGAACATTTTCAAAGATACACGCTACATGCCACCTCATGTAGGTGTTTATGAGGGGAAAAGAAAATTACTTTCTACAATTTTGAAATAGAGTTTGAGAAAAAGGAATGCCTAAGCTAATGCAACAAACAAAGGCGTGCCCCCGTGTCCTACAAAGGGTGGGAATGCTAGGGTCTAGAGTCGACGAAAAGGGTAATCCTCCCATGTAGGTTCTAATCACTTCCTCACAATGGCAACCAAGAGCTAAAGTCTCTCTCATGATGACACCCACAATCGTAGAAAGCTACCGAGTGTGAGGCATCATAACAAAGCGCACTCTTGGGCGAAACTTTCATGAGAGCCATACAGACAAAGGTCTACGAATGGCAGTCACTAATCGTTCCCACTCTCCTAGGTTTTTGTTCAGACCTTGGGTTTTAGGCCCCACTCAATGCTCACAAGTATAGAGTGTGAAGTGTGTGTTGAGGGCACAACACCTAGAAATAACTACCCTTCCCCACCTGCAAGAAAAACCATGAACAGTCCAAACAAAAAGGTCGTCTACCCTAGGGTTCAACATGCATACATCATTTCAATATACAAACCATCCTAAGAAGTCAACAATAATTACACGCATTGCTTACCTCAAAGAAAAGGAGCCGAGAAGAGGGGACATAATAGAATTGGGGAATATGCATGAACTTACCTCAAAGAAAGGGAGCAAAGAAGAGGGAACATGATAAGATTGGGGGAATGCATGAAAGAAAGAAGCATATAAGCAAAGAGGATAAGAGGAGAGACTATCTACCACTTTAAGCAAGAAGCGAACATAGAAGAAGAAGGGATAAATACACATGAATGCAACACGACAATGTGAGAATGCGATGGAATTGCAAAGATGCAATCAAGTAGACATGAGAGAAAGGAGAAGAAGAAGGAATGTTCTAAAATCTAGCAAACAAATGGTATGGAAAATAGAACAAAAGTAGGAAGAAGGGAGGTAAAACAAAGCATGTTAAATCAGCAAAGCAAATCACACATTCAATTAATCGGCTTGACCCACTTAAGAAAAAGAGTCCCCAGCAGAGTCGCCAGCTGTCGCACCCCGAAAAATCCTTGGAGGGATTTTTCTTCGCGCAACGGGATTATAGAGTCGCCACCAATATTTTTTAAAGGTAAAACATCGGAAAAACCTTTTTTGGAAAGCAATGGTCTTTGGAACCATTAGATTTGGGTTCGGGGGTCTAATTACGTATGGGGAAGCTATTAACACCCCATAACGTCCCTTCAAAGAAGGGTTACCTTAATTAAATATGTGATTTGCAAAGTTGATTCGGAAAAATGCTTTGTTTTTACCTCTTTTGTTGATGAATGACTTAATGAAAAATCTTTAGTTTTCACGCTTGACGGAGAGTATCCGCTCCTACGTATCTCCTCGTGCGATGGAGAATTCAAAGCAACGTAGTTCTTGTTTTTGAAAAATGTCTTATTTTGGAAAAGTGTTTGGTTTTTGAAAGGAAAAATGTTTTGGGTTTGTTGTGCTTGACGGAGAGTATCCGCTCCTACGTATCTCCCGGTGCGATGGAGAATTCAAAGCTACGTAGTTCTGGGTTGTCTAGAAAAGGTTTTTGTTTTTTACCTTGTTTAATTGTGAAAATTGAGCTTTCATGATGATCAATTGAGCAAAGGCTCCAAGTGACCACCATAGCACTCCATTGTTAATAATCATGCAAGCAAAGGCTTCGCAGGACTACTAACAAAGTTTTTGATTTAGTGAAAATCTTTAGGAAAATTAGGCATTCATGATGATCAATTGAGCAAAGGCTCCAAGTGATCGCCACTAGTACCTCATTGTTAATAATCCTGCAAGAAAAGGCTTCGCAAGACTACTATCAAAGTTTGATTTTGAAGAGTTTTCGCAATTGGCTTGATTCTTGTTTAGGGAAACATTTATCCATTATTTGGGAAAAAAAAAAGGTTTGTGAAAAAAAGTTTACTTAGGGGAAAGAAAAAAAATTTAAAAAGAGAAACAGGGGGTGCAGTGGTAAAATGGGGTGTGATTAGCAGAAAAGGGTTGTATTTTAAAATAGTGGGTGCAGAAATCAAGCCCAGTTCGTTTTCTGTGAACTGGGCTGCACTCTGACTGGTGGGCTTGCGCAGGGGGTGCGAAATATTAAAATGGGGGGTGCGTTTAGAGACATGGGTGGTATATAAAAAATGGGGTGCAGCAAAAAGGGCCCAGCTCGCCTTAGGCTGGCCTGCGTTTTCAAAAAGAGGGTTGTATGGGGGTGCATTATCGAAAACAGAATGGTGTGGGAAGTAAACCCTAAAAAAATCTACACTATATATACTAACTTAAACTAAACCCTAAAAAAAATTTCCTAACTTTCCCTTCACCACCGCTCTCCAACCCTAATCTCTCTCTCCTCACCGCCGCTTCCATTCTCCTCCCCTCCTCACGACGCCAACACTTTCCCCGCCTTCCTCCCTCTTCTTCTCTTCACGGCGCCCACCATTTTTCTCTCCTCACCAAACCTAGTCTCAGTTCTCCTCTCTCCCATGACAGTGTCGCTCGCCCTCCCCCTCTCAACCCTAAACCAGATTTCTCTCTTCCTCACCGATCCTCACCTTCTCAACAAAACCGTTGGGCTCTCTCCTCTCTGCTCATCGCCTTAATCTCTCTCTCTTTACCCTTTCCTAGTATCAACGACAGAGGATGTGGAAGGAGAGAGAACCCGAGAACGACGGTTACGGGGTGGTGGGTTGGTGGTGGTTGTAGGTTCGCGGTGGTGGATGGCGGTGTTTGGGCTACAGTTTAGTGGTTTGGGTTCGACGCGATGGCTACAGTGGTTCGTTTCGCAGTAGGGTACGGTGGTGGTACGGCGGAGGGTGTTGGCCGTGGGTGGCTTTAGGACGTGGTGATTGCGAACGGGAGGCAGTGAGAGAGGAGTATGGTGTTTGATGATGGCACACGGCGAGGCTGCGGTGGTGGCCACCGCAAGCGGGCCGTAGGTAAAATCCCTCCCCTCTTTCTTTCTTTTTTTATCTCACTGTCTCTCAATCCCCCACCCTTGCATTCGGTTTTGAAATTTTTTTTCTAAAAGGAACAGAATAAAAAAAATTGTTGACATTCCTTCAAGCAAAGATAATTTCAAATCATAACATACATGTAAACTGAGCAGCAAAAAAAAAGATTTGAGACTGACCTAAGTGCCAAATTTTTAGAAACAGAACCCTCGTGTGCTTCAGCTGCTGCTCTTTTAGCCTTTCTGAACCTTAGTAGTTTCAATATGAAACCCTAATTTTGACTCTAAATTTCGTTTGGATTTCTGTGTGTTTTTTTGGATTTGAATGCTTTTCGGTCACTGGATGCCTATCTTATGACTGTGTGTGACTGTGTTTGGGATATTTTGCTGTCTATTTTGCTGTCAAATTGGTTGATTCTCTCTCTGCCCTAATTGTGTGCTACTGTTTGATATTTATAGGCAGATTGGTGTGATGCTGAGGACAGCAATTAGGGCAAATTTAGGGTGTTGTGGTGAGGAGGGAAAAGGACAGTCAAGGGCTCAAAGGACAGCTCCATTTTGGTCAGCAAAAGGACAGCTATTTGAATGGGCAAAGGACAATAGCTGGCAATGGAGGAAGGACAACATCCAAGGGAAGAAGAAAAAAAACCCTTGTTGGGGCAGCAGCTGGCTGCGTACCCCTTTTCTTCTTTTTTTTTTTTTGAAAATTTTTGTATTATTTTCATTTTCCCTAATTTTATTTTGGATTATTGGTTTTTGTACTTTTTTGAGTTTTGGACAATTTTGTAATATGAATGGGCAGCAACCCTTTATACTTTTTTTTGATTCAATTAGAGAATGGTAAAAGAAAGAATTGGGCCCAACCTAAACAAAAAGACTAAACAAACACAAACACACAAACGCGAGTTGGATAAGCATGCCCAATTACGCAAGTATAGGCCCAACTAAATAAATTACTAGACTTAGGCCCAAATAAGAGGTGCAGACCCAATTAAACCAAAAAGACTAGTGGCAAATTAGACGAACAAATTAAACGAGTAGCAAAAAGTAAAACAAAGGAAGCGGACAAAATTAGGGTATAAGACAATTAATAATTTCTTATTAGGGAGTTATTGTCATCAGAGGAAGTAAGTGAAGAACAATCTTCTACTCATATGCATGCACATTTTCCAATGTGGTTTAGGCAACGTGTTTATTCCCTCCTGCCAACTCCTACCAACCAACACTTAAGGAACTTATCTGACGGTCCTCAAAGATGTGTTAAAGAATGGCACACATACTTTGTCAATGGAGTATGCAAAGGTACACTACTCATGTCGTTCTTGATTGTTTCAATAGAATCATAGATTTTGTGTCCGAGTCTGTAGAATCATCCAAAATCAATTCTAATCCTTTTATCTCCATTCCATTCCTTAATCAGTGTCTCTTAAAGGGATTTGAAGGATATGTCTTGTTATTTTCTTCAACCCTCGAAATCGATTTAGATTTGACCTCTATTCCTATTATTAATTAGTTTCTTGATGTGTTTCCTAATGAAGCGGCATCGTTGCCTCTAGATCGTGAAGTAAAAGTTTCCATAGAGTTGGTCCTAGGTACCGGGCAAATCTCAATTGCTCCCTATAGAATGTCAGCTTGGGGTGCTCTGATGTTTTTGGTAAAGAAGAAATATGGTAGCATGAGACTACGTATTGACTGCGGACAACTCAACAAAGTAACTGTGAAGAACAAATACCCTTTACCCTGAATTGATGATTTGTTGGATCAACTTAGAGGAGCGTCAGTGTTTTAAAAGGTTGATTTAAGGTCTAGCTATCATCAAATTAAAGTAATAGCAATGGACATTCCTAAGACAGCCTTCTGGACTCAATACGGGTACTATGATTTTGTGGTGATGCCTTTAGGATTGACTAATGCACCTGTCGTGTTTCTGGATTATATGAATAGAATCTTTAGACCATACTTGGATAAATTTGTTGTAGTTTTTATTGATGATATCTTGGTGTTTTCTAAATATTTAGAGGAACAAGAAGAACATCTTCGCATTGTACTTGGTACACTCAGGGAGAAACAGTTATATTCTAAACCGGAGAAGTGTGAATTTGGGATGTTAGAAGTAAAGTTTTTGGGACATGTTATTTCACGGAATGGAGTTTCAGTAGATCCTAATAAGGTTGAAGTAGTTTTTAATTGGGAACGAACTACCTCGGAACTTGAAGTAAGAAGTTTTCTTAGATTAGCAGTGTAGCGACCGAAAAATCCGAAAGAGGGATTCTTCGAAGTTCTTGAAATGAAGCCGCCACCAAAGTTTAGTTTAAGGGCAAACATTGGAAAATCCCTATTGAGTGGATAAAGGGGTCTTGCGGACCAGGTTTAGGCTCGGGAGTCGTTTATGCGTAGGGAAGGTATTAGCACCCTACGACATCCTTCCTAAAGAAGGTTACCTTTTAACTAAATGTGTAAACGTTTATTAACTCAAAAATAATGATTTTACCCTTATAATAATAATAATAAAAAAGAAGACTCGATAAACAAATAGTTATTTTTTGTACTTTTGGAGAAAAATGAGAGAAATGAATTAAAAGAGAAAAAAAGGTTTTTTATTAATGCAATTGACAGAGGTCGGCCGCCCTCTGCTCCTACGTATCTCCTGGTAGAGAATCAAATCACACATAGTTCTTGGGAGAAAATGTTTGTCTGTTGGTATTTTCATTTATTTTGAAATTGGAAGAGGCATTCGTGACGACCAAACAAGTAAAACTCAGAGTGGTCGTCACTCATAGCTCGTTTGAAAACTAAAGCCGTTATTAACGGTCAAACGAGCTAAGCTCAGAGTGACCATTTGTAACGAACCATTTCTGCGTGGGTTTGATTGCTTGAAAGAAAGAAAATTAGTTTGAATACAATATGGTGTAATAAAAACAAATTAGGCTGTAGTAAAAATATGAAGGGTGTAACTAGCAACTGGGGTATTGCTTTGTAAAAAAAACAGGAGTGCGTTTAGATGCAGGTCAGATTTCATTTTCAAAAGCTTTTTAGGCTGGGGTTGTTGTAAAAAGAATGGATGGTGTGAAATAAAAATTTGGTGTTTGAAAACTAGGAGGTCTTTAGCGAAAATGGTTTTTGATGAGCAATGAAAGATAAATAAGGAAAAGCATTCACAAAAGCGGAGTAGGTTGTAAATCAGTAATAAGGGGGATGCAGTTAATAGTAGGGTCTTATTATTAATACTGGGGGTGCAGTAAACAAATTGACTTACACTGTTGAGTTTTGGGGCCGGATCTGCGAATTGGGCTTCATGCAAAAGGGGTCCATACGATTAAAAAGGAGGGTGTAAAGAACAATTTGATAAAAACTTTTAAAAAAAAACAAAAAAAACCCAATCCAGAGCACCCTAAAGGAACCTAACCTAATTTTCAACATCACATTCACAGCGCCGCTTCATTTCAAACGAAATCTGAGAGAGAGTGAGATCTTCATCTTACGAAGGGAGAGACAGAGAGAAATGCGATGAGAGTGAGAAGAAAAAAAACAGTGAGATAAAGAGAAGAGAGGTCGACGGTGAGAGAGATGAGGGTGGTCTCGATGGTTGACGGTGGTGGAGCGGTGGCTCGCGGCAGAGGTTTCGCCGTAGAGAGGGAGGTGTGGTACGATAGAGCGAGAGATGCGGTGGTATGAGGGTTTGGGCCGCGGTTGAGAGAGAAAGAGTAGGGCGACCGTGACGGTGACAGGCGCGCGTACGGTGCGAAAGTGGTGGCGGTAGGGGAGACGACGCCGGAGGGAGCCAGCCACGGTGGGGAGCCGTGGAGACGCCGGTGTTGGGACGCAGAAGAAGACGACCCTGACTACGGCGCGAACGCCAGACGAGCGACGGCGGCCGGAAGATGACGACGGCGACCGGAAGATGACGACGGCGACTGCGGTTTGTGCGTTTCAGGTTTGGTTCTTTCCCTTCTTCTCAGACATCTTTTGATTTTTGGCTTTGCTTCGGATTTTTGTTTATATTGGTGCTGGGATGTTGTTGGTTTGGTATGTGACTATGGAGGTAAAAAACGAGACAAGGAGGGGACAGTGGTGACAGTGGTTTTGGTGGTGTTGCGCGGGTGGTTTTGGTTGGCTACGGTGAGGGAGGTTGTGGTTTGTGGATGTGGTAAGTTGGTGGCGGTTCACGGTTGGGTGATGATGGTTTGATGCTGTGGGTGGTGGTTCACGGTTGCTTCCTCTTGTTTGCTTTTTTTTGTTTCTTTTTTTGACTGTGTGTGTGGGTGTGTTTTCTGTGTATCAGTGTGTGGTGTTGAATCTGTGTATCTGTGTATCTCTACATTGTTTTTTCCTTTCTTGAAGCCGTGTGTTTCTGTGAGTGTGTGCGTTTTGTGTGTATGCTACTGTGTTGTATCTGTGTCCCCACTGTTGCTGCTTCATGTGTATTTATAGTGCTCTTATTGTGGTGTAGGTGTGGTATGTGGAGCACAAAATCAAAACTCCCAGGAGACCAAGACAGAGACAGCAGCGAGAGAGGAGCAGAGTTGCTGCCAAGTTATGGTATTTTTTGCCTAAAATGAAGATCAAACAAAGAGACAAGAAGAAGGGGGTTTGAGCTCAAAGCTCAAACTGTTGCAGCAGCAGCAGCAAGGCGCAGGCTGGCTACATATTTTTTGTTTGACTTTCCTTTATATTTTTTTATGTGTAACAAACAGAAATGTAATTTTGTATTATTTTGAAAAATAAAAAAAACAGATTTAAACAAGCTTAACTATTTGACTATCTTTTCTTTTTATTGACAACTACTATTCAACCGATAATAATAATAATAAATGAAACAAAAAACAACAAGGCTAAATTGCTAACGACTTTTGAATAACACGCACAATTAGCTAACCCTCGTATGACAAACGATATATTTTTGCAAATAGAGAAATATTAATTAGAATCAGATATTCACAAAAAAACATTTTTATTTGATTTTCAATTAGTCGGACAAAATTAGGGTATAACAGCTGCCCCTCTTTATTTATATTTTACTAGGAAATATGAAGGGTTTCCAAATTTCTCAAGTAAAATAGAAATGAAGATAAAAAGACACTAATTTTGTCAAGATTATTTTTTAGAAATTATTGAAAGATAATGGGTTGACATAGAATAAAAGTAAATAAGGATCACCGGGGATCTGAAGGAGCACTGGGCTCTGATGGTCTAATTCGCAGTCGATGCTTGGCGCATTGATTGGAGTTAAACTGAAGGACCGACGGGGTCTGAAGGGCATGCCTAAGCCTGATGGACCAATGGCTCTGATGGAGCGCAAACTAGCAATGGTACTAGTAAAATGGTCTGCTTGGGGGGTGGCCTTTTTCGAGCGGCCATGGGTGGCAAGGTCAGGTCATTGACCTGATTTGCACACCTCGAAGGACGTGCACTGTGTTTTTTAGGCGGACACAGCTAGTCTGAAGGGCCTGGGGCCGGATGATCCGTCGGTTGCTCGATAACGCGACGTGCGATCTGGATTGAAGGACCATTGTTGGTCTGAAGGAGCGCTTGGGCTCTGAGGGACCGCTGGGGGTCTGGAGGGGTACTGAGATTCTGAATTGTGATATGAGACCAGCATTTGGAGTGCTGACTTTGGGGGAACAAAATCTTGGGATTGACAGATGGCGTACTTGCCTAGAACACACCTAATGAATGCATTTACCTGAGAAGGGAAAAGCATATTTGGTATGTCTAAAAATGCAATGAATGATGTATGCGTGCAATATATGTGAAATGGTAAGTGTTCGATGGGGTGAATGAAGTGTGGCAGATGCTGTGAGTTGAAGTTGATGGGACATGGAGGTTGACGAACAACGTGTGTGAATGCAGATAAAGTAGGAATGTGGTCGTGCTGATTGATTTTGGTGGAATGATGACCGTAATGGAATGAGCAATTTTTCTCTTTTTGTCTTTTTTTTGCTTTTCTCTTTTTTCTTGGTATATGAGTGTATGAAATGCAAAGTGTGAATGAGATGCAAATGTAATGCCTTGACGCGAATGCCATGCATGGTACAAAGATATGATTAGTGATGTAAAAAAAAACTCTTTTTTGGGGGCAACGATGAGACCGGCACTTGACACGTCTATCGAAGCAAACAATGTCATGCGTGTAATGTGATGAACGTGCAATGATTGGTATCTGGGGGATGATGAATGAAATGGGTATACCATGGGTGTTGAACCTGGTGGAATGAGAAAGTCGACAACGGTGTATGAAATGTGGATGTGACTGTAGTGATTAATTTTTGATGTGATGATAAATGCAATGAATGGACTTTTCTTTTTGCTATTTCTTATTTATTTTTGCTTCTTTTCTTGATGCATGCAATGCGAATGTGAATATGATGCGTATATAATACTTTGATACAAATGCTAGGGCGAATAAAAGGAAACACATGAATGCATAGCAAATGATATGATTGGTGATGTAGAAAGCTTTTTGGCAACGACGAGACCGGCACTTGGCACGTCTATCAAAAAAGTTATATGTATGCAATGTGATGAATGTGCAATGCGAAAGTAAATGGACTACAAAAAGCCCGTGAATGATGGATGCTTATGCTGGTCGAAACAGAAATTGATAAGTTGTGTATGCGAATGCAGATAACATGCGAATACGAATGTACTGCTGGTTGCATGATGGAATGATCTATACTTTGGTGGGAGTAACAGGTGCAATGTGGATAATTTTTGCCTTTTTGGTTTTCTCTTTTTTTGTTTTTTTTCTTTTTCATGCATAAATGAATGAATGAATGAATGGGCACACGTAATGCTTAGATGAAGGGTTGTGGTAGCCGCATGACTTGATGTTGTATGATGCAACGATTGGATGTTTGTTGGGATGTGGGAGGTTTTTTTTTTTGTCTTTTCTCTTTATTGCCTTTTTGGTATTGTGAATGTGATGGATACGTAATATTTTGATGCAAACGCTATGGTGCATAAAAGGAAATGCCTAAATACATGGTGCTTGGATGTGATTGATTGGGATGTAGACAGACTTTTGGTAATGATGCGACCGACATTTGACATTTTTTATTGAAGCGATACTTGTTATGCGTGGCTATGCATGCCCGCATACGCAATGCGTAATGCACAAGAAGCAAAATTGTGTAGGCGAAACAAGTGGAATGTGAATGCATGTACAATACTTGTATGAAAGAGTTGTGATGGGTATGACCAGATGCATGGTTTAATTCTAGAATAATGAGGACATGTATAATGCATGATTTGTTGGTAACAACACTTTTTTGTTTTTGTAAGGATGCAAAAATGTTTGATGTGAAACGAAACTTTTGATGCTGGAAACAGAGAGCTGAACATTTTGAATTGATTGTTCCTTGGAAGAAAGATTCTTGATGGCTTGGACTTGAACTCTGGTAAGCTCAAGATTGTCATCTTGAAAAGCGTGGCTTGCAGCAATGTATTAGTTCCCTTTCTAGAGATCGAGATGCGTATTTGCAGATGGGTTCTCATTTGGTTATGATGACCCATGATGGCTAAGCTTTCAAGTCTAAGATGTTAACTTAGAGGGATTGTCATTATTGTGTGTCTCTCTCTTTGAAGCATTGTTTAGCAAAGACGTATAGTAATGCAAGTATAGATGAATGAGTCAGTTAACTCGGGGTTTTAGAGACTTAGGGTATGGACAGATGAAGGGATAGATGACATGTTTTGGCCAAAGTCATGAAAAGATAGGTTCTCCCCAACTCAAGAAATGTGGGACTGCCCCAATTTAGACTACCGGTGAAGGTGAGTGAATAATTTGCCCCTGTCTAGTGTTGACAACAGCTAGGGGTGTAGATGAAATAATGAATTGAGAATGCCATGACTTTGGAATAATGAAGGGTGGTAAGCAAGAGATTTTGTCTCAACCCATGGCGTTTGGTGTTGCCCCAATCTTGACGAGAGCAAGGTTGCCCCGACTCGAGTTTGCAAAAGGCTATATATAGCATGGTGGGTTGAGAAATCGCCCCGGTGTGGTCTTATGGATGTGAATATGGCGAGGGGATGAGATGGGTGTAGGGCGAATTTCCCCGACTTTAGGTGGAGTGAAGGGTGACGGGATTTCCCCACTTTGGAATGGTATTGCTTCTAGTGGGGTTGTGAAAGGTGACTGAGTTTGGGTCATGGGTTCTTGGAATTGGTGGTATGGATTGGATGTGGTATGTGAATGGGATGGATGTCGGACATTTTCCCCAAGTTCAAGAAGCATGAAAGGTGAAAGGTATGCCCCACTTTGGGATCTAAGTGATGGTCCTAGTATAAACTTTTGGGTTCTCTTTTAGGTGAATCCCAAAGACTGTGACAGTCTTGAGTTTTTTTTTTTTATATGATGAGAATTTCAATTGGTGATCACTAAACCTTGTCTTGATATCAGTGTGATTTGAATGAACATTGGAGTGCAAGCCCTTTGGTTTTTTTTCTTTTTTTTTGATTTTTTTGAGCAAATATATTGTAAATAAATAAACTTATTTGTCCTAAAATTAAAACTTTGAGAAAATGAAAGCAATCAACCATCGATGTGAACGGACCTTTTTTAGGGTGGTAACATGGCCAATGGTTAGGGTTTATGAAAGAAATGGCAATTGGGTCCAAAGAAGTGTTTGAGGGCTTAAATGAGACGATGACCTCTTATGAAAGAAAGGATGAGTAGGTCCAAAGAGTGTTTGAGGGTTTATTCGGACAAGGATATCTTCTGTGTTTGGTGATATTATGTATCAGCTCACAATTTCTACTGCTTTTGCCTTTTTCTTTTTGAGGATTTCTTTTTCAATCCTCTTTTTTGAATTTCACATTTTTTGTGATTTTTTTTTTTGAGTGGGGTGAGCTGATAAAAGCGACACACCATTTTTGATGTGGAATTGATCATTGTCTAGGGTGACTGTAAGATTTTTTGATTTTTTTGGCTCAAAGGGGTAGTAAATTTTTTTGAGGATACGGGAAGACGACCAAACTTTATTTCAAATCATGGTTGCTTGTTTTTTTCTCAAAAATTAATTCAAGGACAAAAATTATTTATTTTTATATATCCGCTCTTTTTCTCTTTATTTCTTTTATTTGCCCTAATTTTTTTGCTTAGGTTGCTCTTGCGAGTTTTCAACCTAACAGGCTTTTTGATTTTTTTGTAAAGGACTTGCACCAAGGGAAAACAATGTTGACAAGATATCTAGTGATCACAAACTTGCCCCAGCATGGGGGCCTAAAGTGTTAGTTCATGAAACTTCATCATTGGGAACAAACCAAATAGTTAACTAGGTTGTGTAGGGAATATGCACTGGGTGGTCGGGGTGGGACTGGACGTGTAAAGGGATGATGATACGATGGAAATGTGTGGACATTAACTGACTCAAACAAGAGTAAATGCACATTGCATACAAGTTCACTATACGAATGCTTCACAGAGAGTTAACATAGTCAACGACATGATAGGAGAAATTTTTGATAACACATTAGTTAACAAAATGGACCATTTGGATCATTTATCATGGGATTGATGAGATGCATCATTTTGCTGAAGAAAATTATGAATGAGCTGCAAACAGTGAATAATTTCTTTTTGAAAAATGAGTGTTTTGAAAACACCTTGAGTTTGTAGCTGAGCTAAACTTTTCCAAAAAAAGAAATAATCAATTTCGCCTCATCTCCCATCAATCTTTTTGAAAAAATGTGCTCATGTTTTTTTGTATGGATGAACACATGATAATATATATACATGATGAATGCAAGTGTGTGAAATGCGTGAATGAATGATTTATGAATGAATGGGAATACATGAAAAATGAGATGTTCACGATTTTTGAAATTGTGCTCGTGATTGTTTTCTACTCTTTTCTAAGAAAAAATGTAATGTGCGTGATGATGAATATGTATGATGAAAAAGCAAATGCGTGAAATGCGTGAAGGGAATGATCTCCCGGAAAGACCAGCTATTCTAAATGATTTTTTTTACTTTTTGGAGACAATATAGCATGCGGATGATGCAAATCGTCATTTATTGCTAACTGAAATATATTTTGGACGATGGATGACTTTTTTTTTTATTTAGAAAATGACTCACGCATGGATGACTGATGCGTTTGAGGTGGTTTGGAATAAAGAACTTTGATCTTTCATTATTATTTTTTTTTATGATGCATGAAGATGAGTAATGCGCTTGAATGAAATGATGAATGAATGCGAATTTTTTTATAATGTCAAGGTGATATTATTTTCTCATTTCGGCGTACGGCTACGCAAGATGAAGTAATTTAAAAAGTATGATATTTTGTTATTTTAGATGAAGAGATGCATGTTGGTACCATGATAATGGGATGAAAATGATGACTGTATTCTATTGTGAATGCATGATGATTTTTTTATTTTCTAGTTAAAAGACTAGCTATGCTCACGCAACAAGAATAATCAGGTTAAACACCCCCTTGTGTCCTAATGCATGAAGGAACACATGGTGATAAGTGACAAAAAATGCAGATGTGAATGCATGAAATGCGTGCACGAATGATCACTTAGAAATGTCAGTTATTCTAAATAATTTTTGGAGGTAATGCAGCATGTGACCGATGCAGAGTCTCTTTCATGTATCAGAATGAAATGCTAAATTCGTATCTACGAATGATGCGAAAATGATGACTTAATTTTTGAAATGATGCATGATGTGTGAATGAAATGGCGTATGGATGATTTAATGAAGCAGCAGTTTTTTGGATGATTGAAAATGTGCGTGAATGCTTATGATGAAATGCCTATATTATTTGATGATGATTTTTTGTGAATGATTATGAATGAATGAAAATGCATGCTAAATGAGGTATTCAGTTATTTATCAAATTTTTTTTATTGTGATCAAAAAAAAAATGCAATGTATGAATGAACGAATAACGTTGCATGATGCAAATGCGAGGAAGGTGAATGAATGATCACTTGAAAAGATTGGCTATCCAAAACGATTTTTCGGAGGCAACACGATATGATGATGAATAATGCAAGAAAGTGGCATTATTTTATTATTTTTCTTTTATTTTGCATGCTAGATGGCTAATGCATTCAAGGTGATTAGGAATGAAGAGCTTTTGTTTTTATTTTTATTTTCTATGCATGAAGAAGTGTATCGAATACAGTATATTTTTTGAGTATGCAAGATGATGCAAATTAGACAAATATGTAGTGTCTTTGTTTTTTTTGGATGATGATGTGCATGTTAGTACCATGAGAACGAGATGCATATGGAAACGAGCGATTCGTTCTATGGTGATTTTTTATTTTCGAGCAAAATATAATGCCCATGATGACGGATATGAAAATGCATGTGTGCATGAAGAAGTAAATGTTTGATGCAATTATTTTTTATTTTTAAGAGGTAGTGCAACATGTATGCAAACTCTCATTTTTTATTTATGGGATGATGAATGATGAAATACCCTTTTTTATTTGGAAAATGGTACATAAATATGGAATTGATGCATTTAGACTAGGATGACAACATGAGGGAAATGATGTATGAATGTTATTTTTTGAAATGTAATTCAAAACTTTACAAATGATGTGATACCTACACTGTGTGATCATGATTTTGAATGATTATGAATGAATGTCGATGCATGTTAGATATGATGCTATTGTTTTTTTTTTGATCAAGTGATATGCTAATTTTATATGGGTAAAAATTGTGTTTTTTGGCGTGCGAGGAAACAAAATGCACGACACTCGCAGCGACTTTTTTAATGCGTGGAAAAGAGTAATGAACATAATTTTTATGTAGTATGCAAGATGATTTTTGTATGATGAATGGAAGGAATGATGTCGTCTCGTATGCATGCAAATGAAGGAAGCATGAAATTTTTTGAGTGATTTTAATTTTGGAGAAAAACTAACCAGATTGATAGAGAGGGTAAGTGTAACACCCCAATTTAATTAAATATTTATTGGTCTATTTGTGGCTTAATCTTATTAGATTTATATGATAGATTTTAATTAAATAAGGTTTAGGTGGGGGGAAAAATAATTGTTTGATTAACTAGTTATCTATTAATTAATTGGTGGTCTTGTGTGGCAGAATAATTAAAATAATTATATGTTAGAGTGGGTTAGACCATGAGGGCTAGTATTAGTAAGTTGGAGTGTTTTGGCCCAGGGAGTATGCGCATGTGTTAGGAGAAAAGCCCATGACCCACTTATCTGACCCTAGGCATATATATAGCTAAAAATTAAGGTTTAGCCTCATTTTGTGCAAGGAGAAAAGAGAAGTGTGAATTTGAGAGAGAGTGAGAAGGGGTTGGCGGCTCCAAGGAAAAGGAAGGAGGATTAGCGCTCCAATGGAGAAAGAAGAGAGAGGGAAAACGTGATCTCAAAGAAAGAGAAGGAAAGCTAGGGTGTGATCTCCTAATTTAAGGTAAGGGTGGGATTTAATCCATTATAGGGTGTCTATGAGGGATTTCATGTGTGGGTTTGGGGTTTCATCTAATCACTTGTTTGCCATGAATCTTGAATAACATGTTATATAAATAAATAAAGGATGTGTGATTTTGTGTGACCACTTGTTGGAAATCGTAAATCTATGCTATATTGATGCTTGAATCTTGAATAACATGTTATATAAATAAATAAAGGATGTGTGATCTTGTGTGACTACTTGTTGAAAAAAAAAAAAATCATAGACCTATGATATAGTTGAATATGTGATTGGGGTTTTGTGGGGTTGTGGGTGTTGTTGCGAAATGGACATGAATTGATGTAGGATTGAGAGAGAATCGGATTATTTGGTGATGTTCTTGATTGATTATTTGGTGATGTTCTTGATGATTATCTAAGGATGTTCTTGATGATTATTTGGTGATGTTCTTGACGATTATTTGATGTTGTTTGATGGATTATTGATGTGGTGATAAAGTGTATATTGCTGTTTTTTTTATGAAAGAGGGACTGTTTTTCCTCCACAAAATCGCACTATGGGTGCTGTTTTTCTCCAAAGATAAATACATGTTGTTGCTGTTTTTCTTCAAAAAAAAGAATATGTGTATGTTGCTGTAATTTCCAACAAGGAAGAGTGCTGTTTTTCTTAAAAATAAACACATGCTGTTGCTGTTTTCTTCAAAAAGAATATGTGCTGTTGCTGTAATTTCTAACAAGAAAGGGTGCTGTTTTTTATAAATAAAATGATGTGGCTGTTGCTGTTTTCTTCAAAAAGAATATGTGCTGTTGCTGTAATTTCTAACAAGAAAGGGTGCTGTTTTTTTATAAATAAAATGATGTTGCAGTTGCTGTTTTCTTCTGATTAAAAAGGCTGCTGTTTTATAAATAAAATAATGTTGCTGTTGCTGTTTTCCTCTTTTTAAATGTGAAGTTTCCGTATTTAAAATGGTGATGTTTTTCAAATGAAATGTGATGTCGTTTGAGTAAGAAAATGTGGTATTTTCCCGAATTATAATGGGATATTTTCCTCAGTTATGATATGATGTTTTCCCCGCAAACAAGAAGTGTTGTTTCTCAAATTTTAAAGAAGTTGTTACGCAAACTTTAAATATGATGTTTCATGATGATGTTGAATTAAATTGTGACGAACATGACGAGTTCGCTTGATGAGTGTGTTTTATGATGACAATGACGAGCATTACAAGTGAGTGATTTTGGTGTTTGCACATGTGTCCATAGTGTCTCATAGCATGTGCATATTATGACGAATAGGCTTCGGCCTCTTATGACGAATAGGCTTCGGCCTCTTAGTGACGGTGTGCCATAGTGGCTTATTTACGACGATAAACAGTGACGGGGTGCCCATAGTGGCTTATTATGACGAGTATGGTACCATCATGCATATACCCACGTGTGGGTTGCACTTCCATGCATTTTCATGACTGCGACGTGTTGTAAAACTTGTGTGTTGAGTCGCTGTTTAGTGACGATGATGCGGTGATGGATCGCCTGTCGTGTTGATTGTTGTTGTGTTGATTGTTGTGATGTTGCTTGTTGTAGTGCTGATTGTTGTTGGGTTGATTGCGTTGTTGAATCGCCCCTTGGGGCGTGGTGTTTTGATCATTGTTATTGACGAGTGATATGCCGTTATTGATGTTGAGTAACTTGCCGTTGATGTCGTTATGTTATTGCTGTAATGTTTATATGTGTTCTAATGTTGACGGATGATAATGACTGTTATACCCCTACGTTGTTAACTTGGTTGACTTCGTGGGAAATGATTGTATACTGTGGTTATATGATATTCTGAATCTTATATGTGGTCTTTCATACACTCCTTATAATGTATGGAATCTCACCCCTTATGTGGTTTATCTTTATAGGTGAGCTCGAGTGAAGACCTTAGTCTTCTTTTAGTTGGTGTCGTCCGCTCTGAAACGTAGCACTCGGGGGGACGCTTACGTTATTTTGTTGAACCATTTATTTGTTGAGTTTGAACTACGTCTTTATGACTAGTCACGTTGCGGACTTAGTTGATTGTGGAGATTAACTTTAATGTTTTTGATTTCGCTGAAATGTTTAATGAAGTTGGAGAACGTTCTGGAAAACGGATTTTTATGTTAACGAAAAATGTGACACTCTTTCGATGTGAGAACTCTGATAATTTATGAATAAAATGTTGGGTAGAAAGGGTGTTACAGTAAGTATAGTGCCCCTGTGTCCTAGGTGGGTCATGTCTAAATTGGGATTTTTAACATGATCTAGGGTCACTTATGTGATCAATCTCTCAGGTGGCTCTATTCGCTTCCTCACAAAGGTCTCCAGAGCTAAAATCCCCTTCATGATATGATCCACAACGATAGCGAGCTACCTGGTGTGGGATACCATGAAAGAGCGTACTCTGGTTGAGACTTTCATGAGAGTCAGACATTTAAAATCCAGAATGACTGTCACTAATAATCTCCACTCGTCCTAGGTTATTTGCAGACCCGGGTATAGGGCCCCACTCAAAGGTGTGTGCAAAAGTGTAAGTGAGGTGTGTGATGAGAGCACAATACCTAAACTAACCAAACTGGACAAGATGTACAACAATAATAACAAAAAAGTCGTCTACCCTAAGGTTCAATAATATAAAGAAATGCTAATAAATAAATAATATAAGAATAAGGGTAAAAACAAAATATTAATAAAATTAACAAATACTTACACATTTAGTTAATTTGGCTTGACTCTCTTAATTGTCTCCAGTGAAGTCGCCAGTTGTAGCGACCGAAAAATCCGAAAGAGGGATTCTTCGAAGTTCTTGAAATGAAGCCGCCACCAAAGTTTAGTTTAAGGGCAAACATTGGAAAATCCCTATTGAGTGGATAAAGGGGTCTTGCGGACCAGGTTTAGGCTCGGGAGTCGTTTATGCGTAGGGAAGGTATTAGCACCCTACGACATCCTTCCTAAAGAAGGTTACCTTTTAACTAAATGTGTAAACGTTTATTAATTCAAAAATAATGATTTTACCCTTATAATAATAATAATAAAAAAGAAGACTCGATAAACAAATAGTTATTTTTTGTACTTTTGGAGAAAAATAAGAGAAATGAATTAAAAGAGAAAAAAAAAAGGTTTTTTATTAATGCAATTGACAGAGGTCGGCCGCCCTCTGCTCCTACGTATCTCCTGGTAGAGAATCAAATCACACGTAGTTCTTGGTAGAAAATGTTTGTCTGTTGGTGTTTTCATTTACTTTGAAATTGGAAGAGGCATTCGTGACGACCAAACAAGTAAAACTCAGAGTGGTCGTCACTCATAGCTCGTTTGAAAACTAAAGCCGTTATTAACGGTCAAACGAGCTAAGCTCAGAGTGACCATTTGTAACGAACCATTTCTGCGTGGGTTTGATTGCTTGAAAGAAAGAAAATTAGTTTGAATACAATATGGTGTAATAAAAACAAATTAGGCTGTAGTAAAAATATGAAGGGTGTAACTAGCAACTGGGGTATTGCTTTGTAAAAAAAACAGGAGTGCTTTTAAATGCAGGTCAGATTTCATTTTCAAAAGCTTTTTAGGCTGGGGTTGTTGTAAAAAGAATGGATGGTGTGAAATAAAAATTTGGTGTTTGAAAACTAGGAGGTCTTTAGCGAAAATGGTTTTTGATGAGCAATGAAAGATAAATAAGGAAAAGCATTCACAAAAGCGGAGTAGGTTGTAAATCAGTAATAAGGGGGATGCAGTTAACAGTAGGGTCTTATTATTAATACTGGGGGTGCAGTAAACAAATTGACTTACACTGTTGAGTTTTGGGGCCGGATCTGCGAATTGGGCTTCATGCAAAAGGGGTCCATACGATTAAAAAGGAGGGTGTAAAGAACAATTTGATAAAAACTTTTAAAAAAAACAAAAAAAACCCAATCCAGAGCACCCTAAAGGAACCTAACCTAATTTTCAACATCACATTCACAGCGCCGCTTCATTTCAAACGAAATCTGAGAGAGAGTGAGATCTTCATCTTACGAAGACAGAGAGAAATGCGATGAGAGTGAGAAGAAAAAAAACAGTGAGATAAAGAGAAGAGAGGTCGAAGGTGAGAGAGATGAGGGTGGTCTCGATGGTTGACGGTGGTGGAGCGGTGGCTCGCGGCAGAGATTTCGCAGTAGAGAGGGAGGTGTGGTACGATAGAGCGAGAGATGCGGTGGTATGAGGGTTTGGGCCGCGGTTGAGAGAGAAAGAGTAGGGCGATCGTGACGGTGACAGGCGCGCGTACGGTGCGAAAGTGGTGGCGGTAGGGGAGACGACGCCGGAGG
The DNA here is from genome assembly GCA_039519185.1 of Astragalus membranaceus. NCBI lineage: Eukaryota > Viridiplantae > Streptophyta > Magnoliopsida > Fabales > Fabaceae > Astragalus > Astragalus membranaceus. Next base: position 51,431,637 of record CM076854.1, on the reverse strand, counting down.
GAGCCAGCCACGGTGGGGAGCCGTGGAGACGCCGGCGTTGGGACGCAGAAGAAGACGACCCTGACTACGGCGCGAACGCCAGACGAGCGACGGCGGCCGGAAGATGACGACGGCGACCGGAAGATGACGACGGCGACTGCGGTTTGTGCGTTTCAGGTTTGGTTCTTTCCCTTCTTCTCAGACATCTTTTGATTTTTGGCTTTGCTTCGGATTTTTGTTTATATTGGTGCTGGGATGTTGTTGGTTTGGTATGTGACTATGGAGGTAAAAAACGAGACAAGGAGGGGACAGTGGTGACAGTGGTTTTGGTGGTGTTGCGCGGGTGGTTTTGGTTGGCTACGGTGAGGGAGGTTGTGGTTTGTGGATGTGGTAAGTTGGTGGCGGTTCACGGTTGGGTGATGATGGTTTGATGTTGTGGGTGGTGGTTCACGGTTGCTTCCTCTTGTTTGCTTTTTTTTGTTTCTTTTTTTGACTGTGTGTGTGGGTGTGTTTTCTGTGTATCAGTGTGTGGTGTTGAATCTGTGTATCTGTGTATCTCTACATTGTTTTTTCCTTTCTTGAAGCCGTGTGTTTCTGTGGGTGTGTGCGTTTTGTGTGTATGCTACTGTGTTGTATCTGTGTCCCCACTGTTGCTGCTTCATGTGTATTTATAGTGCTCTTATTGTGGTGTAGGTGTGGTATGTGGAGCACAAAATCAAAACTCCCAGGAGACCAAGACAGAGACAGCAGCGAGAGAGGAGCAGAGTTGCTGCCAAGTTATGGTATTTTTTGCCTAAAATGAAGATCAAACAAAGAGACAAGAAGAAGGGGGTTTGAGCTCAAAGCTCAAACTGTTGCAGCAACAGCAGCAAGGCGCAGGCTGGCTACATATTTTTTGTTTGACTTTCCTTTATATTTTTTTATGTGTAACAAACAGAAATGTAATTTTGTATTATTTTGAAAAATAAAAAAAACAGATTTAAACAAGCTTAACTATTTGACTATCTTTTCTTTTTATTGACAACTACTATTCAACCGATAATAATAATAATAAATGAAACAAAAAACAACAAGGCTAAATTGCTAACGACTTTTGAATAACACGCACAATTAGCTAACCCTCGTATGACAAACGATATATTTTTGCAAATAGAGAAATATTAATTAGAATCAGATATTCACAAAAAAACATTTTTATTTGATTTTCAATTAGTCGGACAAAATTAGGGTATAACAAGCAGGTTACTACCGAAGATTTATTCATGGATTCTCGCAACTTTTACTTCCACTCACTCGTTTAACTCCTAGGGGTCAATCCTTTGTATAGAATATGAGTTGCAAGGAATGCTTTTTGGAGCTTAAGACTCGTTTAACTTCCGCACTGATTCTCATCATTCCAGATCCAGTGTTAGGATTTCAGATTTATAGTGATTTCAAGAAAAGGTTTCGGTTGTGTTCTCATGCAAAACCAGTAAATGGTGGCTTATACGTCTTGCCAATTGAAACCTCATGAAGAAGATTACCCTACTTATGATTTGGAGTTAGCTGCAATTGTTTTTGCTTTGAAGATTTGGAGGCACTACTTGTATGGTGCTCATTTTGAAGTGTTCAGTGACCACAAAAGTCTCAAAGATCTGTTTGGTCAAAAGAAACTCAAAATGAGGCAACGACGATGGGTAGAACTTTTTAAAGATTATGATTTCAAGTTGAAGTACCATCCGGGTAAAGTAAATGTAGTAGCTGAGGCGTTAAGTAGAAAGTCACTTCACATGTCTACATTGATGATTCTTGAGTGGCGTTGCTTGAATCGTTTAGAGATCCTAATCTCAAAGTGAAGTAAAGATATAACTGATTAGTTTTGAATCACATTCATATCTCAAGCTCTTTGCAGAATTCAATCAAACAAGCTCATGAATATGATTCCGACTTGCAAGGTAGGAAAGGTCAACCTGCCTTTTTAGAAGCTAGAGATGGTATTATTTGTTTCAATGATAGAATCTGTGTTTAAGATGATAAAGATCTCAAGAACCAAATTATGGAAGAGGCTCATAAGAGTCGGTTTTCGGTGCATCTTGATTCCACTAAGATGTACCGGGATCTTAAGTAATTTTGTTGGTGGTCAGGCATGAAGACATACATTGTTGAATTTGTTTCTCAATGCTTAACTTGCCAGAAAGTTAAGACTGAGCATCAAAAGCCTCCTAGACAAATTGCAACCGTTAGAAATTTCTGAATGGAAATGGGAAAGCAGTTCCATGGATTTTGTTATGCGGTTACCGCGCACATTGTTTGGTTATGATTTTATTTGGGTGTAGTTGATCGTTTGACTAATTCTGCTAATTTCAATCCTGTTTGATCCAATTATAAGGTGTCCAAGCAAGCAGATGAGTTTCTCAGAAATATTGTCAGATTTCACGGAGTTCCCACTAGTATAGTTTCAGATCGTGACCCTAAGTTTACCTCCCGATTTTGGAGAGCTTTACACTTAGCGCTGGGTTCTTAACTCAACGTAAGTACCGCTTATCATCCGCAAATAGATTGTCAAATGGAAAGGACTACCCAAACTTTGGAAGATATGCTTAGGGCGTGTCTGCTTGATGGTGGTGTCAGATGAGATATCTTCTGTTAGTGGAGTTTGCCTACAACAACAGTTACCATTCTAGTATTGGGATGGCGCCTTATGAAGCCTTTTATGGTCGTAAATGTAGAATCTCTTTATGTTGGTTTGAAGTCGGTGAAAGAAGGTTGTTGGGACCAGATTTAGTTCATGAGACCACAGAGAAGATTCGTTCTATTCGGGAGAGGATTAGAGCAGCACAGAGTCGTCAGAAAAGTTATGCAGACAAAAGAACTATACCATTGAAATTTAGTGAGGGTGATCATGTGTTTCTTAAGGTTACCCCCGCGATTGGTATTGGTCGAGCCTTGCGAGGTTAGACGCTTAGTCCCAGATTCATTGGCCCTTTTCAGATTATAGAAAGGATTGGACTCGTTGCTTACCATATAGCCTTACCACCATCTTTTCCAAACCTTCATAATGTATTTCATGTGTCTCAACTTCGGAAATATATTCTCGATTCTCCTCAACCATTAAGCTTTGAATCGGTAGATCTCCGTTCTGATCTTACCTTTCATCTGTATCCGGTGCAAACATTGGACCGCAGTATGAAAACGCTTAGGACCAAGACCATTCCGCTAGTTAAGGTCATTTGGGAAGGATCTACACCCGAGGAAGCAACTTGGGAACTTGAGGAGGAAATATTCAAAGAATTCCTTATCATTTTAATAGGTAAGACTTCACAAAAATTTTGAGGACAATTTTTTTTCAAGTTGGGGTGTATTGTAATACCCAAAGTAATACCCCAAGTCAACTAAATCCATTTCAGCTGAGACGCTACCTAAAGGGTGAGAGAACTCACCTCATTTCATATTATTCAACTCTCAACCAAAAGAAAAGAAAGAAATAACCTAGAGAGAGAGGAATGAAGTACTTGAACACTAGTACCCTCACATGTTAGCCATTTTTCAATCTTTCCCTTCATTAATTTATTCTTGCTACCCTCACCGATTTCAGAAAGTTTGCACTCTAAACATTAAAAAAAGAACACTGAGAAGAAAACCCGCCAAGCCTCTTCTTCTAGCCTTGCATGTGGGTAAGGAGACTTGGAATTGAAGCTTCAGAGGTTGCATTTGTGTTTAGAAAACTCAGGATAGGGTTTTGAAGTGAGCATTGGTTATTTGGGGCTTTGGGAGTTCACCTTGGTTTTGTGGCAGAACAACTTAGTTGCTGTCAAAAGTTGTGTTTTCCAAGTAAGTTCCTCACCCCCTTTCCCTTTAGTTACAACAGGTTTTGAATGCAAGTATAATGCTTGAGAGCAATGAATGTGCAATGCATGTTTGTACCTAAACTCTGATATTTTTAAACCCTACAATACTTGAAAAGCATGGTTCCTTGTTGTTTTGTATGTTACTTGATTTGGTGAAGAAATAATATGTTGAATATGTAATAACAAAATTACATGTGTAGCCTAAATTAGATGATATATTCATGCTTGCTATCATTGTTATAATAGTCTATGTATGTTCTATCTGAAATATATGGATTGGGAAAGATTGGTATACACAATGGAATGGATGTAAGATACCAAAACTGCACAAATCTGCTTTTGCTAGACCAACACAGGTCGTGTTATCCAAACACGGGTACCTGTGTTGGCTTCGGCCTATCTTGCAAAAATTTTAAACGCAACACAGCCCGTGTTGCCCTAACACGAGTAGTTGTGTTGCCATCGGGAACAGGTCTATTCTTTTGGTGTTTTTCACTTGTTCCCTTGCACATTCCCAACCTATTCCAATCTATTACATGTGTAGTATGATAATCATGTTCTCCATGTATTAACTCTTGAGATCTGATTGTAATGTTGAATACTTATACTTTACACTAGTTTGGCTAACATGGGAGAACTATCATATATAGTATAAATAATGAATTGATTAAAGAATTATGAGGGCATACTTAGATTGGAAAGTCATGAGCCCAAGTCTTTGACCCGTATAATACTTCCAATAAATGTTAGAAGGGAGGTTCCTTGTGGAATTATGTTTGATTCCTTGTATGGTTGCGCCATTGGGTATTAATTAAAAGACACTGTATGAGTTATAGTGAGGTATTTATTGAGATTTTCTTAAATCTCACCCTTTAATTATTTGTGGTTTTTTCAATGTTTTTAAAGCCGGACTAGAGATTGAATCGGAGAGACCTCCTGGTCATGGTTCAATTGGTTCACTCGGTTCAACCATGGTTGAATCGGATGAGTAATAATTAAATAAAAAAATAAAAGTATTAAATTTTGGAGAAAAAGTAAATTAAAATATCAAAAAATGCATCTCGGGTGGTTCATTCTGGGCCAATTGGCGGTTCAAAGCGGTTCAATCGCGGTTCGGTCTGATCCCGCCCGGTTCTGAGCGGTTCAATGGACCTACGGGTCAAATGGGGTTAACCCAGTCGTCGGAGTGTCCGATTCCCGATTCCCGATTGAACCGTCCAGTTGATTCTGGTTCTTACAACGGTGGGTTTTTCAGATAAACAAGTTAAACCATGAGGACAAAGTTCAAGTGAAGGATTCATAGTTCTTCCCTTTGATTGCTTTATGTTGATCATGAATTTTATATTTAGTATTATATATCTTTTGGGATTTGATGTTGGTACCTAGTTTATTTTGGGATTGTGTAACTATTTGAAGCACCGACTTTTGTATTTTAGGTTGTACGCACTTTAAATTTGCAAGTTGTTATCTTGACTCGTTTTGTGGGCCCATGACTATAATTTATTTATAGGAACAGTTTTGATTTTTTTTATCATACTTTAATGAATTTTTTTTGGGAATATGATTCCTTTTATTTAGGCCAAAATAAATTTGTGTACCTCTAATTTTAAAAATGTTTATCATTCTGGATTTTAATGATGATTAAAATTAGGATGTTTTAAAAAATATATCTGTTGTTATTGGAATATGATTCATTTTTTCCTAATACTTGAGAGATCTCCCTATTTTGTACCGCTCCTATTTTATACATGAGAACAATATATCTGTTGTTATTGGATTCCTAGAATAAAGAATGATTAAAGATGTTCTGGAATGCATCATGAGGCCCAACTCCGGCTTTGGGTCCTCGATCAACCCATTTACAAGGTCAAGCTCCAGTACAACTCAGTTCATCCATGTCTACCAGACATCAACGGCTGGGATTCATCCAGACGATCCAACAGACCAGGGCAGGCCTGATGCCTATAAATATGGGTTCACCCTGCAGAAAAACGTACACTACTCATTCACTGCTTCACTCTGAGATTCTCACATACTGACTTAAGCGTCGGAGTGCCTTCGCAAAGTACTAGACTCGAGGTAGACTTCCAGACCCGACCTATGCAGGAGCCCTTCCGGCTGCTAATTCAGACCGACTTGCAAAGTACAGTACAAAAGATAATTTTGCTTTTTGGTGTTTTCTATCTTCAATTTGTTTTGTCTTTTTTTTTTGTTATTAAAATGGTGTGAGTTGAATTCCTAATGTTATCGTCCAAATGAAATTAACCGACTTTTGAGGTTTCTTCATTACTTGTACTAGTAGGATACCCGTGCATACGCACGGGTGCTGTCATGTTCTTTTTATGAATGAACTTAGACAGTATGTAAATAGTCTTAACATTACCCCGTGAAAATAAAGACAAATTTAAAGTAGATAAAAAAGAAGTTTCAAATAAAAAATAGATAAATATTAAAATCTAAAAATATAAAAGTATCATTTAAAAACAATTGTGCATTTATCCCGTGTTTTTTTATATATCAGTGTTGGTATCCCGTGTTTTTTTATATATCAGTGCAGTTATCCCGTGTATATATATATATATATATATATATATATATATATATATATATATATATATATCATTGCAGTTATCCCCGTATTTTTTTATATATCAATGTTGTTATCCCGTATTTTTTTATATATCAGTGACAATTATTTGCCTTTTTTTAGGTAATAGTGACAAATATTCGTCACGTGTGTTTTAAATATTAATCAGTTTAAATAGTCATTAAGCTTTCTTCTTTTATTAGATAGTAGGTTTATAGTATTCTTCAAAAATTATAATTATCAATGGCAAATATTAATCCCGTGTTTTTTTAAATATCACTCCAGTTATCCCGTGTTTTTTTATATATTAGTGCAGTTATCTCGTAGTTTCAATTGATTATTTTAGTTGATTAGTAGATTATAGTAGATAGTAAAAGTTATATAGTAAATTATCAATAAGAAATATTTATTTTTAATATTAATTAGTGGTTTAAATAGTCATTAAGTTTCCTTGTTTTTTAGATAGTAGGTTTGTAGTAGTAGTAGTCTTCAAATTTTTTAATTATCAATGACAAATATTAATCTCGTGTTTTTTTATATATCAGTGCAGTTATCTCGTGTTTTTAATATATCAGTGCAGTTATCTCGTAGTTTCAATTGATTATTTTAGTTGACTAGTATATTATAGTAGATAGTAAAAGAGAGATAGTATATTATCAATAAGCAATATGCGTAATAAGGATGAGCAGTCGACCTGGATCGGTGATTCTGATTGGCAGGAGCTCAAACTGAAATGGAACGACACTGACTATAAAGCAAAATGTGAGAAAGCCAAGAAGAACTGTGCTTCTGAATAAGGTGGTTGGACAAACACAGCTAGTTCTATCAATGCTGCTGAACATCTCAGATGCTTGGTAAATTTATTAATTGATTAAATTTATATTATACATACGTATTTTATACTTTGCCTGAGTTACTTTGCCTGAGTTACATCGCCACCTTCATCTGCGAGAGGGGACGGGTGAGTATCTCGATGATCGGTCGAGGAATATTCAGGTAAATAACGTTTATTATTTATATATTGTTTTTATTATATTATATTATATATTACATTACGTACTAATAGTTATTCATTTCTTGGTTGTTACTTTCAGGAAAATTTCTCTGATTAACTCACCGAGTATCTGAAACTCAGTAGAGTAGTGCCAACCCTGAGATTGATCCTGCTGAGGAGAGTCGGGCGGCTTTTCATGCTTGGCAGCAATCTGTTGGTCCAAATAAAAGTGGTCGTTTCGTAGGAGCTGGTGGTATGGGCCCATCTGCTTTCCAAAATTCCATTATTCTGAATCTGAAGCCATCATCTTCTTCAGAAAGAAGTACTGGTCGCTCCCATGTCCCTACTCCTTCAGAATCAAACGATGTTCAGCTATTGATGCAGAAATTAAACGATGCACATCGTGAGATGAACGAGCGACAGAACAAATATGAACAGGAATTAGAGCATATGCGGGAGCAGCAGAGGTTGAATGACGAGCGCTGGTAGTTCATAATGGATAATATGTCTCAACACCCGAGGCCATCTATGCCATCTTCATCATCATCATTTTATCCATCATACCAGATGCAGCAGCCTTACGGCGGTGCTTTTCAGCCGTACTCTGGTGTCTTCCAACCTTATGGTCAGCCGTACTCTGGTTTCAACTCTCAGCCCCAACAGCAGCCCCAGCAACAGTTCAACACAGAACCCAACCCGGAATAAATATATGGTTTGATGGGGACTCCAACCCCAACAACAACCCGGCCAGAAGCTACTATGGTGATGATGACAAGCAGTTTTAGTCGTTTTATTAGATATTTTAATTTGCATTTGTTGGATATTTCATTTTAAATTTTGTAATGGATATTTTAATTAGTAGTTTCTTGGATGGATATTATGGAAATTTTATCATTTAAGAGCAATGGACATTCCTAAGACAGCCTTCTGGACTCAATACGGGTACTATGATTTTGTGGTGATGCCTTTAGGATTGACTAATGCGCCTGCCGTGTTTCTGGATTATATGAATAGAATCTTTAGACCATACTTGGATAAATTTGTTGTAGTTTTTACTGATGATATCTTAGTGTATTCTAAAGATTTAGAGGAACAAGAAGAACATCTTCGCATTGTACTTGGTACACTCAGGGAGAAACAGTTATATGCTAAACCGGAGAAGTGTGAATTTGGGATGTCAAAAGTAAAGTTTTTGGGAAATGTTATTTCACGGAATGGAGTTTCAGTAGATCCTAATAAGGTTGAAGCTGTTTTGAATTGGGAACGATCTACCTCGGAACTTGAAGTAAGAAGTTTTCTTAGATTAGCAGGTTACTACCGAAGATTTATTCATGGATTCTCGCAACTTGTACTTCCACTCACACGTTTAACTCCTAGGGGTCAACCCTTTGTATAGAATATGAGTTGTGAGGAATGCTTTTTGGAGCTTAAGACTCGTTTAACTTTCGCACTGATTCTCATCATTCCAGATCCAGTGTTAGCATTTCAGATTTATAGAGATCCGTCAAGAAAAGGTTTCGGTTTTGTTCTCATGCAAAACCAGCAAATGATGGCTTATACGTCTAGTCAATTGAAACATCATGAAGAAGATTACCCTACTTATGATTTGGAGTTAGCTGCAATTGTTTTTGCTTTGAAGATTTGGAGGCACTACTTGTATGGTGCTCATTTTGAAGTGTTCATGACCACAAAAGTCTCAAATATCTGTTTGGTCAAAAGAAACTCAACATGAGGCAACGAGGATGGGTAGAATTTTTGAAATATTATGATTTCAAGTTGAAGTACCATCCGGGTAAAGCAAATGTAGTAGCTGATGCGTTAAGTAGAAAGTCACTTCACATGTCTATATTGATGATTCGTGAGATGGCGTTGCTTGAATCCTTTAGAGATCCTAATCTCAAAGTGATGTCAAGATATAACTGATTAGTTTTGAATCACATTCATATCTCAAGCTCTTTGCGGAATTCAATCAAACAAGCTCAAGAATTTGATTTCGACTTGCAAGATAGGAAAGGTCAACCTGGCTTTTTAGAAGCTAGAGATGGTATTATTTGTTTCAATGATAGAATTTGTGTTTTAGATGAAAAAGATCTCAAGAACCAAATTATGGAAGAGGCTCATAAGAGTCGGTTTTCGGTGCATCTTGATTCCACTAAGATGTACCGAGATCTTAAGTAATTTTGTTGGTGGTCAGGTATGAAGACATACATTGTTGAATTTGTTTCTCAATGCTTAACTTGCCAAAAACTTAAGATTGAGCACAAAAGCCTTCTAGACAAAGTGCAACCGTTAGAAATTTCTGAATGGAAATGGGAAAGCATTTCCATGGATTTTGTTATGCGGTTACCTCGCACATTGTTTGGTTATGATTCTATTTGGGTTGTAGTTGATCGTTTTACTAATTCCGCTAATTTCAATCCTGTTTGATCCAATTATAAGGTGTCCAAGCTAGCAGATGAGTATCTCAGAAATATTGTCAGATTTCACGGAGTTCCCACTAGTATAGTTTCAGATGGTGACCCTAAGTTTACCTCTCAATTTTGGGGAGCTTTACACTTAGCACTGGGTTCTTAACTCAATGTAAGTATCGCTTATCATCCGCAAACAGATTGTGTGAACACTCAATTTTTACCGGTATTTTTCAGTTTTTCGAAAAAATTACAAAAAAGCAGTCGCTTTGGGTATTTTCGGGTTTTAGTTTTTAGCTACTATGCGAAAGCAATTTCTCTCTCCTCGGACCTCGTTTTAACGATCCGAACGGTGAAAGTGGAGACATATGTCCCACGAACCTGCTGTCAAAAAAACGAAGATGATCCAACGGTTAACGAATCCGGAATCGCACCTTTACGGTGAGAGGTTTGAGAAAAACGGACCAAAAACTGCAGCTATTGCGAAGGCAATTTCTCCCTCCTCAGACCTCGTTTCGACGATCCGAACGGTGAAAGTGAAGATATATGTCTCACGAACCTACTGTCAAAAAATGAAGACGATCCAACGGTTAACGAATCCGGAATCGCGCTTTTACGGTGACAGGTTTGAGAAAAACGGGAATTATGTTCTCTAAGTGGGAATTGCTTTCTCTATCTTGTTTTAGTCCCACATTGCTTGCAAGAAACAACAACCCTATAGCAATTGACTATAAAAGAGGTTGAGAGGTGAAGATTTGAAGAGGGGAGATCATTGGCGGGTTAAGTGATCTTTTGGGTCAAGCCTTTGCGGCCCATTTCACTAAAAGCCCTGTCTTTGATCATTTAGTACGTTTTGAGTCGGCTTTCCGATTCTCAAAGCGGTTTTGCGGTTTTGGGTCAAAATGGTCTAGATAGGAGCCCGGTTTGCGGTTGACCTGGTCAGACTGCTCGGGCCGGTTCGGCATTCTTCGTGTTAAGGTTAGTCTTGTATTTATCTATTTTGTTTTGTTTTGTTTTTTTGTTTTTTATTTTTGTACATATTTATTTATTTATTTATTTATTATTTACTTTTGTATATATCTATTTATCTATTTATTTATTTATTTATTTATGTATATAGCTATCTATTTATTTTTTTATTGTTCATTTTGTCATTTAAATGCAGAATTTATTTTATTTTTTCTCTATCTTCAAAAACTAAAAAACGATAATTAGGGTTTGACTTGGATGTACATCCTATCAAGCCCACAACCTTGATTTAAGGGTCTTTAGTTGTACAACTTGGACCTTAAATCCCTTTAAAATGAAAACCATAAAACTACAAATTAAATACGATTTCTATTTAACACCTATTTTATAAAAAACCCAAAATATAAATGGATTCGATTTGGATGTACATCCTGTCAATCCGGTTTAAGGATCTTTAGTTGTACAACTTGGATCTTAGACCCCTTCAAAAATAAAATCAACCAACCAACAAATTTTCAGAAAGAACTACGCGACTTTTGAGTCTCTCATTGCACCGGAGAGTACGTAGGCGCAGGGCCTCCCTGTCAAAGTCAAAATAAAATATTCTCAAATTAGTCCTTTGTAAATAATTGTTCTTTTTTTACTAAATCCCATTAAGTATTATTTTTCGGGTAAACAAATAATGAAACAACTTGTTAATTCTTGCGCAAATCAAATTTAGGGTAACTGTCTTAAGACAGATGTGCTAGGGGTGCAGTGAAATTAGGTTTTTGTAACACCCTAAATATTTAATTAATTTATTTAATTAAGTATTTAGGCATTTATTTAATTTACTGGGTATAATTTAATTAATTAGAATTATATTAATATGTGTAGGAAGTATTAGAAGGTGGAGGTGCCAAACTAAATGGACTTGGGCTTAAGTGAGAAGCCCAAGCCCATGACTCTAGGCATATGCGAAGTGGACTAGTGCTTAGGGGTTAGGGTTTGTTGTGGCCAATTGCGAAATTTTGAGAAAAGAGAGAAAACAAGGAGAGGCGCGCCGTAGAGAGGGAGAGGGAGAAGAGAAGAGTCGCAAGCTTCAAGGAGAAAAGAGGAGGCGTGATCCGGTTGCCGTGGTTCCGTTCGTGATCATCTCTAGAGATCCTATTCTTCTAATTCGAGGTAAGGGGAGCCCTATCGATTTCTATAATAATTCCTATGATAGATCCTAAGTAGTGATAGCCTAGATGTTACTATGATTGTCATGATGTTTACGAAATTCATGTCTTGATCGTTGCCATTTGCGTGATTATGTATTGATGCTTGCGAATTCATGCCTTGATTTTAAATATATGCGTAATGCTATGTGGTGCTTGGGATGGGTGAAATTCGATGTTTGATAGGTGGTGTTGGATGATTTTATACGTGATTATAAAAGATTGTAATATGGGTTGTGTTGGTCATGCGAAAATTTTTGAGAAAAATGATGTTTTGGGCTGAATTTGTGTAAAAATCTGGTGCTGGCAGTGTTCTGGGCGCCAGGCGCCCTGTGCTGGGCGCCAAGGGCGCCTGTGCGCGTTGCAGTGTGCGTGGGTGGGCGCTGGGTGCCAGCGCTGGGCGCTGGGTGCCAGCGCTGGGCGCTGAGCGCCCGTGTGCGTGTGCGTGTGCTGTGTGCTGCGCCAAGGCGCTGGGCGCCAGGCGCTGGGCGCCAGGCGCTGGGCGCCAGGCGCTGGGCGCTGAGCGCCCAGGTGTGTGCGTGCGTGTGTTGCTTCTTGCTAGGCGCTGGGCGCCAGGTGCCTGGGCGCTGGGCGCCCATGGCGCCAGTTTTCAGGATGTTCCAAAATATTTTCGAAAACCGTTTTCGCTATATCTTTTGACTCGAATATCCGTTTTGAACGATTCAAAAAGCGTTGTGAAGCATTTTCAGCTGTCTATCTGTGTGTTCCATTTTTAAAAATAAAAACTTATAATTTCAGAAGCTTGCTGGGCGCCCAAGTGGCTGTCCCCCGTGGTTGTTGTTGTGATATTGAAAATGCGTTTGGTGCCTTTAAAAAAAATTCTCTTTTGCGTACGACCAGTGGTTTTTAACGAAGTAATGTCAAAAATAATGATTTTGACGATGATGCCCCTAGTGGCTAGTTAAATGACGGTTTTGCCCTTAGTGGCTATTATTATTTATAATGACGTGTAAATGACTGTTTTGCCCTTAGTGGCTATTATTATTTATAATGACGTGTAAATGACTGTTTTGCCCTTAGTGGCTATTATTATTTATAATGACGTGTATATGACGATGATGCCCTTGGTGGCTAGTAAATGACGTTTTTGCCCTCAGTGGCTATTGTTTGAGCTGATGATATTTATGTATAAGTGACGATGAAAACCCAGTGACGTTTGAGGCCCGAAAGGCTAAGTGATGTTAAGGTCTAAAGGGCCAAGTGACGTTGTGTGTTGATTGTGAATTTGACAGGTGCTGTGCTTCTTGTGAGCAAACCGGTAAGTGACGGGTCACATAGTTGACTATGATTTGGGTATTTGTGTATTTGTGTGTTTGTGAGTGGTGCATGTCATAGTGTCTCATGCCCATGTGCATAAACCCAGTGACGTTTTTGAGGCCCATGTGGCTAAGTGACGATGAGGCCTTAAGGGCTAAGCGACGTTTGTGAAAAGGTACCTCATGCATATGACCGCGAGTGGGTTGCATTTCATATGCCTACATGACATAGTGATGAATTATTGTGGTGATATGATCGTTGATTGTGATGTGATTCATTTGAGCTGTGAACTGACTTATTATTTATCATATGACTTATTATATGAATTGAATTGGACTCACCCTTCTGTTTGAATGTTACCCCCATGCGGTAACGTGCAGGTGATTGCGAGTGAAGGACTAGGTACCTTCACTAATTCGAGTCGAGTCGTCACGCTCTGATACGTAGCACTCAGGGGGTGGGGCGAACTTATATCATGAATGTTTTTGGTTGTTAAGTTTTATTGACAGTTCTGTTTTATTTTATTATTCCGCTGCCTAGATGATTTTTATTGACGTTGAGTAGTATTGCGATGATAACTGTGGTTTTTATTGAAGTATGTGTAACATCCTTTGCGATGAAAAGAAATTTTGAAAACTCTGATATTTTCCAATAAAATTAACGGGTAGAAAAGGGGTGTTACAGTTTTCGCCCCTTCCCTACGCATAACCGACTCCCGAATCCAACCTAGTTACGCAGACCACTAACTCTTAGGTTAGGTTTTTCTCAATTTTTCCTATTTTTAATAAATTGGGTGGCGACTCCTAAAATTCACATTTTTGAGCCGTCTACGTCGAGATCTAGGTCACGACAGATGGCGACTTCACTGGGGATGGTGAGAGTCAAGCCTATTTTGTTTGTTTGTGCAAAATGATTATAAGGTACACTTTGTTTACCCCTCCTACTTTATTATTTTTTCTTTGTATATATTTCATTTGATATTTATTTGATATTCTGTTTGACATAAACTCTAGGCTAGAGAACACTTGATATTATTGTCTGGTTGTATTTTTTGGTTAACATGCAGGTTCAATTTGGGTTTTTATTTTTAGGATTTGAGGTTTGTATTCTCCCTTCACACACTACACATACACCGTGAGCACACATTGAGAGTTGAGCTCACACCTGAGCCGCAAAAAAACACATAAGTTAGAACGAGGATAAGTGGGACTCATTTTGGATGTACATCCTGTGTGACTTCCATGAATTCCTCATCTAGAGTACGATTCTTCTATGCGGGTATCCACATCTGGGATGTACATCCTGGTGCGTTTAACCTTCTAGAAGAGTACTTGACTCTAGAGACCTTAAATCTCAATAGGTTAGAACACCCACCTCGTGAGTACACACAATAGAAGCCCTTAGATCTGTAGGGCCAAATAGCATGGGCTAACCAATTTAGGTCACAAAGGGAGCTACTCTACCTCTTATTTTCCTATAAAAAAAAATTGGGTTTAGAAAATCACTTACTTTTTTCTACAAAATTAAAAATCATATTGCATTTCATGCATAAAAAAAACATAAAAAAAAACACCTCATATTGCATTTCATGCATGAAAGAGCAAAAAAAAATCATGTTGCATTTAAAAGTTCATTTCATGTAAAGACAAAACTAAAATTTAATCGATCTTATTTTCCGCGTGTCATTCATTTGCATTTTGCATTGCATATGTCTTGCATGTAGCGCACATTTCCATTTCATTGTCATTCATCATACTCATTTGTAAAAAAATAAATATAAAAATCATTCATCATAAAAATTCCTCCATATTCCATTTTTTTCTTCGCATGTATGTAAAAATCTTTGCATAAGTAAATAAAAAAATTATCATTGCCATTTGTAAATTTTCATAGCATATTCCCTTCAAAAAGGGCAATTGCATTGCATTTTTTGCATAAAACAATGAAAAAAAATTACAAAACAAATGCGTATTGCATCTTAGGATGAGTGCTTGCATACATACCATGCATTTCATAACATCTTGTTCTCTTTGACTCATTCTCATATAGCATAATTTTTTTCTCTCTTTAAATAAAATCAATAAAAAAAGAGTTTTGAAGTCATTAAGTCTTCATTCATGTTGAATTTTTGTGCTTGCGTGAATATGGATACCAATCAAGCTTAGACTCATAGAATTAGATCATTCCCTTGAAAGTTGTTGAGAAGATTTGTCATTCGAGGATTAGAGAAGTAAGGTGAGAGGAAAGATATCAGGGAGCACTATATTGGGGCATTTTGGGAAAGAAAAAAAAAGAGAGACATAAGGTTGGCAATCAGTTCTCAGATAAATAAATAAAAGAGTGGGAAAAGATGATTGCCATTAGCGCTTGTTTAGTCATGTAAGCTTGAAACCAAGTTAACTTAGTTGAAGCTTTACACTAATGGATTTGCATGTATTTAAAAACCCATCTCCATCCTTTCTCCCCGTGTCCCCTTAAAACACCGACCCCTTTTGAGTTCTTGCCTCAAGTGATAATTCTTAAAGCCCTTTTAGTTGCGTCATTCAGGGATGAACCGGTGAGCGAATATCGAATATCAAATGTCCATTTCCCAAAAAAAAGCAAAGAAAAAAAAACAAAAAAGAAATCAAAAGAAATGAAGAGCAAAGAGTGTGTAAAAGAGTAGATGTTATTTCAAAATTAAAATTTTGCAAATGTGGAATCATGATTTCAAATGAAGAGTGGTCGTCTTTCTCTACCCCAAACAAAATATATCCCTTACCATCCCCTTTGAGCCTGTAACGTCCCTTCACTAAACCCTGGACAAGGATCGACACTACAATAGAATTTAGTGCATTCAGTTTTCCAAAGTTATGAAATCAAAGAGATGGTGGAAAAAGTTCAAAAGAAAAGAAAAAGAGAAAAATGAATAAAGCCCGCAAGACTGAAAGCAAGTATTGTCAGTCTTGGCAAAAATTAGGGAACAAAAGAAAGAGTGATCAAAAAGCAGATGGGGTGAAAAAAAAGTAATAAAAATCAAAAAAAAAAGTGAATGATATGAGGTCTGGGGAACACAATAGAAAGCTGAATGCACTAAAGATCCTTGATCCATTCCCATAACCTAAAACCTTTCTTTGAGCCCTCTATTCATTTGTCTCCCATAGCATGTAACCCATACTCGCAAAACATTTCTTTGAACCTTCTACTCATTTCCTTTCCATAACCCATAATCCATGCCTATAAAGCATTCCTTTAAGCCTCCCAATCAATCCATCCCGATAACCTGTTACTCATGCCCGTTCTTTGAACCTTCTAACCATCTTTATTCCATAGCCCATAACTCATGCCCGTAAGACGTTTCCTTGAGCATTCTAATCGTCTTTCTTTCATAACCCATAACCCATAGTCACATTACAAGCCTCCAAAATCCCACTCTAATTGATGAATGATCGTTTTCATTTTCTTAATGTTAATTTTGAGATAAATCATTTGCTTCTTTTAAATTATTCTTTGCTCTAATAAAAAAAATCCCGCTAGATTGAAAACCCGAAAGGGCGGTCTAGGCAAAAATTAGGGAGAATAAAAGAAAAATAAAACCCGCTAGACTGAAAACCTGCAAAGGCAGTCTAGGCAAAAATTAGGGCACAAAAGGGGAATGAGACTTACAATGAGAAGCTTATGTAGTTCACTGGGAAATTTCTTCTACTTGGGCCACACAATAGTGTGCATTTGGGCAACTTTGTGAAGTATAAGCTTGAGAGTCTCGAGAAAACCCCACACTGGGGCAAGTTTCGTAAGACCTTTAAGAGTCAAATGTTTCTTGTTATATCAGGTAGTATTCTCTCAGGGCAATGTCTTTCACCAGAATGAGGCAAAATCCTTACCATACCCTACATCCGTCAAGTTTGCCACACCAGTGCACTCTTGTGAGCAACAACTTTCACCAGTACTGGGGAAAAACCTGTGTAAGACCCGTCATGAGTCAAAACTTTCTTTTCCACACCTGAGCTGTTTGAAGCAAAATCTTTGCAGGTCCTTTCACGAGTCAAACTTTGTTTGGTACACCCGTGTAGCCTTCTCTTGGGGCAATACCTTCTACTAACACTGGGGCAAAAGTATTTGCATAACCGTGAGTTAGATTTTGCTTGCTACCTCTGGAAGTCTCCCCTATGGTAAAACTTGTTTCCAATACCCAGCCAATTCCCAGCAAGTCAGGCACCTCAAGTAAATGGAATCCCCAATAAACTCGAGGTTGCCATAATACCTTTTTTCCCTACCATCCTGTGTCGCCTTTGTCTTCCCTATGTTTTCCCTCCAAAATACCCTCCACTTTCAAACCAAAAATCCAAACCCAAAAAGTTCCAGCTCTTAAATACCTGTGAATCCATGCATGCTCATTAAGTAATGCTTCAAAAATAGTCAACTTGGAATCAGTAATGTGATTTAGAGAGCTAATGACAGTCAAAAAAAGAAGAGAGAGAAGGTCAAATTTGAGGGTGATTTGCTTGAAAGGAGAGAAGTGGTCATAAAAAGAGAAAAAGGGCCTAAGCAAGTTAGCTGTGTTGAGGATAAACTTCCAT
This sequence comes from Astragalus membranaceus, assembly GCA_039519185.1. NCBI lineage: Eukaryota > Viridiplantae > Streptophyta > Magnoliopsida > Fabales > Fabaceae > Astragalus > Astragalus membranaceus. The sequence continues at coordinate 51,413,837 of CM076854.1, read as the reverse complement.
ATGAGGACAAGCTTGATTGGTTTCAAATAAAGCCTGCACAAAAAGAAAAAATTCTCAGTGAATCCAGCTTTCAAGACAAGTGCATCTTAATTTCAACTCAAGATCATGCATAATTCATGCATTTCATGTCATAGTTTGCATACATTTCATGTCCATCCATGCATTCCACTTCATGATTAGAATCATACATTTGTGTTCAGTACTTTGTAAATAAAGTAATAGAAAAAGAGTCCTCCAAAGCAAGACGTGCATTCACACGACTTTACTTTTGATGCTGACGGTTCAGCCCTGGCATTGTCTTTTAAATTTCGTGCTAACGGTTCAGCCCTGGCACTGCTTTACTTTTCATGCTAACGGTTCAGCCCTGACATTGTCTTTTAAATTTCATGCTAACGGTTCAGCCCTGGCACTGCTTTACTTTTCATGCTGACGGTTCAGCCCTGGCATTGTCTTTTAAATTTCGTGCTAACGGTTCAGCCCTAGCACTGCTTTACTTTTCATGCTAACGGTTCAGCCCTGGCATTGTCTTTTAAATTTCGTGCTAACGGTTCAGCCCTGGCACTGCTTTACTTTTCATGCTAACGGTTCAGCCCTGGCATTGTCTTTTAAACTTCGTGCTAACGGTTCAGCCCTGGCACTGCTTTACTTTTCATGCTAACGGTTCAGCCCTGGCATTATCTTTTAAATTTCGTGCTAACGGTTCAGCCCTGGCACTGCTTTACTTTTCATGCTAACGGTTCAGCCCTGGCATTGTCTTTTAAATTTCGTGCTAACGGTTCAGCCCTGGCACTGCTTTACTTTTCATGCTAACGATTCAGCCCTGGCATTGTCCTTTAAATTTCGTGCTAACGGTTCAGCCCTGGCACTGCTTTACTTTTCTTGCTAACGGTTCAGCCCTGACATTGTCTTTTAAATTTCGTGCTAACGGTTCAGCCCTGGCACTGCTTTACTTTTCATGCTAACGGTTCAGCCCTGACATTTGTCCTTTTAAATTCCATGCTAACGGTTCAGCCCTGGCATTCGTCTTTTAAATTCCATGCTAACGGTTCAGCCCTGGCACCATGCTAACGGTTCAGCCCTGGCGTTCGTCTTTTAAATTTCATGCTAACGGTTCAGCCCTGGCATTTGTCCTTTTAAATTTCATGCTAACGGTTCAACCCTGGCGTTCGTCTTTTAAATTTCATGCTAACGGTTCAGCCCTGGCACTGTCTTTTAATTTTTCATGCTAACGGTTCAGCCCTGGCATTTGTCTTTTTAAATTTCGTGCTAATGGTTCAGCCCTGGCACTATTTACTTTCATGCTACCGGTCTCGCTCTGGCATTGTCTTTAATTTTCTGCCATCGGTCTCGCCCTGGCAGCCCTGACACTGCTTTACTTTTCATGCTAACGGTTCAGCCTGGCATCCCCGACACTACTTTAATTTTCATGCTAACGGTTCAGCCCTGACACTGTCTTTTAATTTTTCATGCTAACGGTTCAGCCCTGGCATTTGTCTTTTTAAATTTCGTGCTAATGGTTCAGCCCTGGCACTATTTACTTTCATGCTACCGGTCTCGCTCTGGTATTGTCTTTAATTTTCTGCCATCGGTCTCCCCCTGGCATCATCTCCGTTGTAATATAGCTTCGACATCGTACTTTAAAAAAGAAAAAAAAATCGTGGTTTTCAATTCACCTCGACAATCGCATATTTCACCGGTTAAAATTGAGGTTCGTATCTGTACTTATCTCTTACTTTGATAATACGACAAAACATGGAGAACATGGTTTTGTGTGTTATATCATAAGAGAGTAAACACAGAGGGGCAACTGTGAACACTCAATTTTTACCGGTATTTTTTCAGTTTTTCGAAAAAATTACAAAAAAGTAGTCGCTTTGGGTATTTTCGGGTTTTAGTTTTTAGCTACTATGCGAAAGCAATTTCTCTCTCCTCGGACCTCGTTTTGACGATCCGAACGGTGAAAGTGGAGACATATGTCCCACGAACCTGCTGTCAAAAAAACGAAGATGATCCAACGGTTAACGAATCCGGAATCGCACCTTTACGGTGAGAGGTTTGAGAAAAACGGACCAAAAGCTGCAGCTATGCGAAGGCAATTTCTCTCTCCTCAGACCTCGTTTCGATGATCCGAATGGTGAAAGTGAAGATATATGTCTCACGAACCTACTGTCAAAAAATGAAGACGATCCAACGGTTACCGAATCCGGAATCGCGCTTTTACGGTGAAAGGTTTGAGAAAAACGGGAATTGTGTTCTCTAAGTGGGAATTGCTTTCTCTATCTTGTTTTAGTCCCACATTGCTTGCAAGAAACAACAACCCTATAGCAATTGACTATAAAAGAGGTTGAGAGGTGAAGGTTTGAAGAGGGGAGATCATTGGCGGGTTAAGTGATCTTTTGGGTCAAGCCTTTGCAGCCCATTTCACTAAAAGCCCTGTCTTTGATCATTTAGTACATTTTGAGTCGGCTTTCCGATTCTCAAAGCGGTTTTGCGGTTTTGGGTCAAAATGGTCCAGATAGGAGCCCGGTTTGCGGTTGACCTGGTCAGACTGCTCGGGCCGGTTCGGCATTCTTCGTGTTAAGGTTAGTCTTGTATTTATCTATTTTGTTTTGTTTTGTTTTTTTGTTTTTTGTTTTTGTACATATTTATTTATTTATTTATTATTTATTTTTGTATATATCTATTTATCTATTTATTTATTTATGTATATAGCTATCTATTTATTTTTTTATTGTTCATTTTGTCATTTAAATACAGAATTTATTTTAGTTTTTCTCTATCTTCAAAAACTAAAAAACGATAATTAGGGTTTGACTTGGATGTACATCCTATCAAGCCCGCAACTTTGATTTAAGGGTCTTTAGTTGTACAACTTGGACCTTAAATCCCTTTAAAATGAAAACCATAAAACTACAAATTAAATACGATTTCTATTTAACACCTATTTTATAAAAAACCCAAAATATAAATGGATTCGATTTGGATGTACATCCTGTCAATCCGGTTTAAGGATCTTTAGTTGTACAACTTGGATCTTAGACCCCTTCAAAAATAAAATCAACCAACCAACAAATTTTCAGGAAGAACTACGCGACTTTTGAGTCTCTCATTGCACCGGAGAGTACGTAGGCGCAGGGCCTCCCTGTCAAAGTCAAAATAAAATTTTCTCAAATTAGTCCTTTGTAAATAATTGTTCTTTTTTTACTAAATCCCATTAAGTATTATTTTTCGGGTAAACAAATAATGAAACAACTTGTTAATTCTTGCGCAAATCAAATTTAGGGTAACTGTCTTAAGACAGATGTGCTAGGGGTGCAGTGAAATTGGGTTTTCGCCCCTTCCCTACGCATAACCGACTCCCGAATTCAACCTAGTTACACAGACCACTAACTCTTAGGTTAGGTTTTTCTCAATTTTTCCTATTTTTAGTAAACTGGGTGGCGACTCCTAAAATTCACATTTTTGAGCCGTCTACGTCGAGATCTAGTTCACGACAGATTGTCAAACGTAAAGGACTATCCAAACTTTGGAAGATATGCTTAGGGCGTGTCTGCTTGATGGTGGTGGCAAATGAGATATCTTTTGTTAGTGGAGTTTGCCTACAACAACAGTTACCATTCAAGTATTGGGATGGCACCTTATGAAGCCTTTTACGGTCGTAAATGTAGAACCTCTTTAAGTTGGTTTGAAGTCGGTGAAAGAAGGTTGTTAGGACCAGATTTAGTTCATGAGACCACAAAGAAGATTCGTTTTATCCGGGAGAGGATTAGAGCAGCACAGAGTCGTCAGAAAAGTTATGCAGACAAAAGAACTATACCATTGAAATTTCGTGAGGGTGATCATGTGTTTCTTAAGGTTACCCCCACGATTGGTATTGGCCGAGCCTTGCGAGGTAAGACGCTTAGTCCCAGATTCATTGGCCCTTTTCAGATTATAGAAAGGATTGGACTCGTTGCTACCATATAGCCTTACCACCATCTTTTTCAAATCTTCATAATGATTTCATGTGTCTCAACTTCGGAAATATATTCCCGATTCTCCTCAACCATTAAGCTTTGAATCGGGAGATCTCCGTTTTGATCTCACCTTTCAACTGTATCCGGTGCAAACATTGGACCGCAGTATGAAAACGCTTAGGACCAAGACCATTCCGCTAGTTAAGGTCGTTTGGGAAGGATCTACACCCGAGGAAGCAACTTGGGAACTTGAGGAGGAAATAATCAAACAATTTCTTATCATTTTAATAGATAAGACTTGACAAAAATTTTGAGGACAATTTTTTTTCAAGTTGGGGTGTATTGTACGTAATACCCAAAGTAATTAAATATTACTTTGAATATTACAATGTTGTCGCATTTAATTGATTAGTACGAATTAGTGCTTGATTGGTTTAATTTTGTTGTTAATTTAGAATGTGTAATTGTAATTGTTAGAATTTTAATTTCTCCCTAGGATTTGCCCTATATAGAAATTAGGAATATCAAACCAATTATAGAAAGGGGGTGTTTCCAGCAAACCTTATTACACCACCTAGTGGGCTGGGCGCCTAGCCTAACCCATGTAGCCCAAGTCAACTAAATCCATTTCAGCTGAGACGCTACCTAAAGGGTGAAAACTCACCTCATTTCATATTATTCAACTCTCAACCAAAAGAAAAGAAAGAAATAACCTAGAGAGAGAGGAATGAAGTACTTGAACACTAGTACCCTCACATGTTAGCCATTTTTCAATCTTTCCCTTCATTAATTTATTCTTCCTACCCTCACCAATTTCAGAAAGTTAGCACTCAAAACATTAAAAAAAGAACATTGAGAAGAAAACCCGCTAAGCCTCTTCTTCTAGCCTTGCATGTGGGTAAGGAGACTTGGAATTGAAACTTCAGAGGTTGCATTTGTGTTTAGAAAACTCAGGATAGGGTTTTGAAGTGAGCATTGGTTATATGGGGCTTTGGGAGTTCACCTTGGTTTTGTGGAAGAACAACCTAGTTGCTGTCAAAAGTTGTGTTTTCCAAGTAAGTTCCTCACCCCCTTTCCCTTTAGTTACAACAGGTTTTGAATGCAAGTATAATACTTGAGAGCAATGAATGTGCAATGCATGTTTGTACCTAAACTCTGATATTTTTAAACCCTACAATACTTGAAAAGCATGGTTCCTTGTTGTCTTGTATTTTACTTGATTTGGTGAAGAAATAATATGTTGAATATGTAATAACAAAATTACATGTGTAGCCTAAATTAGATGATATATTCATGCTTGCTATCATTGTTATAATAGTATGTGTATGTTCTATGTGAAATATATGGATTGGGAAACATTGGGATACACAATGGAATGGATGTAAGATACCAAAACTGCACAAATCTGCTTTAGATAGACCAACATAAGTCGTGTTATCCAAACACGGGTACCTGTGTTGGCTTCGGCCTATCTTGCAAAAATTTTAAACGCAACACGGCCCGTGTTGCCCTAACACGAGTAGTTGTGTTGCCATCTGGAACAGATCTATTCTTTTGGTGTTTTTCACTTGTTCCCTTGCACATTCCCAACCGATTCAAATCTATTAGATGTGTAGTATGATAATCATGTTCTCCATGTATTAACTCTTGAGATCTGATTGTAATGTTGAATACTTATACTTTACACTAGTTTGGCTAACATGGGAGAACTATCATATATTGTATAAATAATGAATTGATTAAAGAATTATGAGGGTATACTTAGATTAGAAAGTCATGAGCCCAAGTCTATGACCCGTATAATACTTCCAATAAATGTTAGAAGGGAGGTTCCTTGTGGAATTATGTTTGATTCCTTGTAAGGTTGTGCCATTGGGTATTAATTAAAAGACACTGTATGAGTTATAGTGAGGTATTTATTGAGATTTTCTTAAGTCTCACCCTTTAATTATTTGAGGTTTTTTCAATGTTTTTAAAGCCGGACTAGAGATTGAATCGGAGAGACCTCCAGGTCATGGTTCAATTGGTTCACTCGGTTCAACCATGGTTGAATCGGATGAGTAATAATTAAATAAAAAAATAAAAGTATTAAATTTTGGAGAAAAAGTAAATTAAAATATCAAAAAATGCATCTCGTGTGATTCAATCTGGGCCAATTGGCAGTTCAAAGCGGTTGAACCGCAGTTCGGTCTGATCCCGCCAGGTTCTGAGCGGTTCAATAGACCTGCGGGTCAAATGGGGTTAACCCAACCGTCGGAGTGTCTGATTCCCGGTTGAACCGTCCAGTTCATTTCGGTTCTTACAACGGTGGGTTTTTCAGATAAACAAGTTAAACCATGAGGACAAAGTTCAAGTGAAGGATTCATAGTTCTTCCCTTTGATTGCTTTATGTTGATCATGAATTTTATATTTAGTATTATATATCTTTTGGGATTTGATGTTGGTACCTAGTTTATTTTGGGATTGTGTAACTATTTGAAGCACCGACTTTTGTATTTTAGGTTGTACGCACTTTAAATTTGCACGTTGTTATCTTGACTCGTTTTGTGTGCCCGTGACTATAATTTTTTTATAGGAACAGTTTTGATTTTTTTATCATACTTTAATGAATTTTTTTGGGAATATGATTCCTTTTATTTAGGCCAAAATAAATTTGTGTACCTCTAATTTTAAAAATGTTTATCATTCTGGATTTTAATGATGATTAAAATTAGGATGTTTAAAAAAATATATCTGTTGTTATTGGAATATGATTCCTTTTTTCCTAATACTTGAGAGATCTCCCTATTTTGTACCGCTCCTATTTTATACATGAGAACAATATATCTGTTGTTATTGGATTCCTAAAATAAAGAATGATTAAAGATGTTCTGGAGTGCATCAAGAGGCCCAACTCCGGCTTTGGGTCCTCGATCAACCCATTTACAAGGTCAAGCTCCAGTACAACTCAGTTCATCCATGTCTACCAGACATCAACGGCAGGGATTCATCCAGACGATCCAACGGACCAGGGCAGGCCTGATGCCTATAAATATGGGTTCACCCTGCAGAAAAAGGTACACTACTCATTCACTGCTTCACTCTGAGATTCTCACATACTGACTTGAGCGTCGGAGTGGCTTCGCAAAGTACTAGACTCAAGGTAGACTTCCAGACCCGACCTATGCAGGAGCCCTTCCGGCTGCTAATTCAGACCGACTTGCAAGGTACAGTACAAAAGATAATTTTGCTTTTTGGTATTTTCTATCTTCAATTTGTTTTGTCTTTTTTTTGTTATTAAAATGGTGTGAGTTGAATTCCTAATGTTATCGTCCAAATGAGGACGATCTTAACCGACTTTTGAAGTTTCTTCATTACTTGTACTTGTAGGATACCCGTGCATACGCACGGGTGTTGTCATGTTCTTTTTATGAATGAACTTAGACAATATGGAAATAGTCTGAACATTACCCCGTGAAAATAAAGACAAATTTAAAGTAAATAAAAAAGAAGTTTCAAATAAAAAATAGATAAATATTAAAATCTAAAAATATAAAAGTATCATTTAAAAACAATTGTGCATTTATCCCGTGTTTTTTAATATATCAGTGTACTGTTTTTTATATATCAGTGCAGTGTTTTTTATATATCAGTGTTGGTATCCAGTGTTTTTTATATATCAGTGCAGTTATCCCGTGTTTATATATATATATATATATATATATATATATATATATATATATATATATATATATATATATATATCATTGCAGTTATCCCCGTATTTTTTTATATATCAATGTTGTTATCCCGTATTTTTTTATATATCAGTGACAATTATTTGTCCTTTTTTTAGGTAATAGTGACAAATATTCGTCACGTGTGTTTTAAATATTAATCAGTTTAAATAGTCATTAAGCTTTCTTCTTTTATTAGATAGTAGGTTTATAGTATCCTTCAAAAATTATAATTATCAATGGCAAATATTAATCCCGTGTTTTTTAAATATCACTCCAGTTATCCCGTGTTTTTTTATATATCAGTGCAGTTATCTCGTAGTTTCAATTGATTATTTTAGTTGATTAGTAGATTATAGTAGATAGTAAAAGTTATATAGTAAATTATCAATAAGAAATATTTATTTTAAATATTAATTAGTAGTTTAAATAGTCATTAAGTTTCCTTGTTTTTTAGATAGTAGGTTTGTAGTAGTAGTCTTCAAATTTTTTAATTATCAACGACAAATATTAATCTCGTGTTTTTTTATATATCAGTGCAGTTATCTCGTGTTTTTAATATATCAGTGCAGTTATCTCGTAGTTTTAATTGATTATTTTAGTTGACCAGTATATTATAGTAGATAGTAAAAGAGAGATAGTATATTATCAATAAGCAATATGCGTAATAAGGATGAGCAGTCGACCAGGATCGGTGACTCTGATTGGCAGGAGCTCACTGAAATGGAACGACATTGACTATAAAGCAAAATGTGAGAAAGCCAAGAAGAACCGTGCTTCTGAATAAGGTGGTTGGACAAACACAGCTGGTTCTATCAATGCTGCTGAACATCTCAGACGCTTGGTAAATTTATTAATTGATTAAATTTATATTATACATACGTATTTTATATTTTATTAAATAATATTAAATAATAACTAGGTATATAGGAGGCCATGTATGCATGGTCGGCCAGTTACTTTGCCTGAGTTACATCGCCACATTCATGTGCGAGAAGGGACGGGTGAGTATCTCGATGATCGGGCGAGGAATATTCAAGTAAATAACGTTTATTATTTATATATTGTTTTATTATATTATATTATATATTAAATTACATACTAATAGTTATTCATTTCTTGGTTGTTACTTTCAGGAAAATTTCTCTGATTGGCTCACCGAGTATCGTGAAACTCAGCAGAGTAGTGCCAACCCTGAGATTGATCCTACTGAGGAGAGTCGAGCGGCTTTTCATGCTTGGCAACAATCTGTTGGTCCAACTAAAAGTGGTCGTTTAGTAGGAGCTGGTGGTATGGGCCCGTCTGCTTTCCAAAATTCCATTATTCTGAATCTGAAGCCATCATCTTCTTCAGAAAGAAGTACTGGTCGCTCCCGTGTCCCTACTCCTTCAGAATCAAACGATGTTCAGCTATTGATGCAGTAATTAAACGATGCACATCGTGAGATGAACGAGCGACAGAACAAATATGAACAGGAATTAGAGCATATGCGGGAGCAGCAGAGGTTGCATGACGAGCGCTGGAAGTTCATAATGGATAATATGTCTCAACACCTGAGGCCATCTATGCCATCTTCATCATCATCATTTTATCCATCATACCAGATGCAGCAGCCTTACGGCGGTGCTTTTCAGCCGAACTCTGGTGTCTTCCAGCCTTATGGTCAGCCGTACTCTGGTTTCAACTCTCAGCCCCAGCAGTAGCCCCAGCACCAGTTCAACACAGAACCCAACCCGGAATTAAATATATGGTTTGATGGGGACCCCGACCCCAACAACAACCCGGCCAGAAGCTACTATGGTGATGATGACAAGCAGTTTTAGTCGTTTTATTAGATATTTTAATTTGCATTTGTTGGATATTTCATTTTATATTTTGTAATGGATATTTTAATTAGTAGTTTCTTGGATGGATATTATGGAAATTTTATCATTTAAGAGCAATGGACATTCCTAAGACAGCCTTCTGGACTCAATACGGGTACTATGATTTTGCGGTGATGCCTTTAGGATTGACTAATGCGCCTGTCGTGTTTCTGGATTATATGAATAGAATCTTTAGACCATACTTGGATAAATTTGTTGTAGTTTTTGTTGATGATATCTTAGTGTATTCTAAAGATTTAGAGGAACAAGAAGAACATTTTCGCATTGTACTTGGTACACTCAGGGAGAAACAGTTATATGCTAAACCGGAGAAGTGTGAATTTGGGATGTCAAAAGTAAAGTTTTTGGGACATGTTATTTCACGGAATGGAGTTTCAGTAGATCCTAATAAGGTTGAAGCTGTTTTGAATTGGGAACGAACTACCTCGGAACTTGAAGTAAGAAGTTTTCTTAGATTAGCAGGTTACTACCGAAGATTTATTCATGGATTCTCGCAACTTGTACTTCCACTCACACGTTTAACTCCTAGGGTCAACCCTTTGAATAGAATATGAGTTGCGAGGAATGCTTTTTGGAGCTTAAGACTCGTTTTACTTTCGCACTGATTCTCATCATTCCAGATCGAGTGTTAGGATTTCAGATTTATAGTGATCCTTCAAGAAAAGGTTTCGGTTGTGTTCTCATGCAAAACCAGCAAATGATGGCTTATACGTCTAGCCAATTGAAACATCATGAAGAACATTACCCTACTTATGATTTGGAGTTAGCTGCAATTGTTTTTGCTTTGAAGATTTGGAGGCACTACTTGTATGGTGCTCATTTTGAAGTGTTCATGACCACAAAAGTCTCAAATATCTGTTTGGTCAAAAGAAACTCAACATGAGGCAACGAGGATGGGTAGAATTTTTGAAATATTATGATGGGTAGAATTTTTGAAATATCTGCAAAAGAACATTACCCTACTTATGATTTCAAGTTGAAGTACCATCCGGGTAAAGCAAATGTAGTAGCTGATGCGTTAAGTAGAAAGTCACTTCACATGTCTACATTGATGATTCGTGAGATGGCGTTGCTTGAATCCTTTAGAGATCCTAATCTCAAAGTGATGTCAAGATATAACTGATTAGTTTTGAATGACATTCATATCTAAAGCTCTTTGCGGAATTCAATCAAACAAGCTCAAGAATTTGATTCCGACTTGCAAGATAGGAAAGGTCAACCTGGCTTTTTAGAAGCTAGAGATGGTATTATTTGTTTCAATGATAGAATTTGTGTTTTAGATGAAAAAGATCTCAAGAACCAAATTATGGAAGAGGCTCATAAGAGTCGGTTTTTCGGTGCATCTTGATTCCACTAAGATGTACCGAGATCTTAAGTAATTTTGTTGGTGGTCAGGTATGAAGACATACATTGTTGAATTTGTTTCTCAATGCTTAACTTGCCAGAAAGTTAAGATTGAGCACAAAAGCCTTCTAGACAAATTGCAACCGTTAGAAATTTCTGAATGGAAATGGGAAAGCATTTCCATGGATTTTGTTATGCGGTTACCTCGCACATTGTTTGGTTATGATTCTATTTGGGTTGTAGTTGATCGTTTGACCGCTAATTTCAATCCTATTTGATCCAATTATAAGGTGTCCAAGCTAGCAGATGAGGATCTCAGAAATCTTGTCAGATTTCACGGAGTTCCCACTAGTATAGTTTCTGATTGTGACCCTAAGTTTACTTCTCGATTTTGGAGAGCTTTACACTTAGCGCAGGGTTCTTAACTCAACGTAAGTACCGCTTATCATCCTCAAACAGATTGTCAAACGGAAAGGACTATCCAAACTTTGGAAGATATGCTTAGGGCGTGTCTGCTTGATGGTGGTGGCAGATGAGATACCTTTTGTTAGTGGAGTTTGCCTACAACAACAGTTACCATTCTAGTATTGGGATGACACCTTATGAAGCCTTTTATGGTCGTAAATGTAGAACCTCTTTAAGTTGGTTTGAAGTCGGTGAAAGAAGGTTGTTAGGACCAGATTTAGTTCATGAGACCACAGAGAAGATTCGTTTTATCCGGGAGAGGATTAGAGCAGCACAGAGTCGTCAGAAAAGTTATGCAGAAAAAAGAACTATACCATTGAAATTTAGTGAGGGTGATCATGTGTTTCTTAAGGTTTCCCTCACGATTGGTATTGCCCGAGCCTTGCGAGGTAAGACGCTTAGTCCCAGATTCATTGGCCCTTTTCAGATTATAGAAAGGATTGGACTCTTTGCTTACCATATAGCCTTACCACCATCTTTTTCAAATCTTCATAATGTATATCAAGTGTCTCAACTTCGGAAATATATTCCTGAATCTCCTCAACCATTAAGCTTTGAATCGGTAGATCTCCGTTCTGATCTTACCTTTCAACTGTATCCGGTGCAAACATTGGACCGCAGTATGAAAACGCTTAGGACCAAGACCATTCCGCTAGTTAAGGTCGTTTGTGAAGGATTTACACCCGAGGAAGCAACTTGGGAACTTGAGGAGGAAATAATCAAACAATTCCTTATCATTTTAATAGGTAAGACTTGACAAAAATTTTGAGGACAATTTTTTTTCAAGTTGGGGTGTATTGTAATACCCAAAGTAATTAAATATTACTTTGAATATTACAATGTTGTCGCATTTATTTGATCAGTACGAATTAGTGCTTGATTGGTTTAATTTTGTTGTTAATTTAGAATGTGTAATTGTAATTGTTAGAATTTTAATTTCTCCCTAGGATTTGCCCTATATAGAAATTAGGAATATCAAACCAATTATAGAAAGGGGGTGTTTACAGCAAACCTTATTACACCACCTAGTGGGCTGGGCGCCTAGCCTAACCCATGTAGCCCAAGTCAACTAAATCCATTTCAGCTGAGACGCTACCTAAAGGGTGAAAACTCACCTCATTTCATATTATTCAACTCTCAACCAAAAGAAAAGAAAGAAATAACCTAGAGAGAGAGGAATGAAGTACTTGAACACTAGTACCCTCACATGTTAGCCATTTTTCAATCTTTCCCTTCATTAATTTATTCTTCCTACCCTCACCAATTTCAGAAAGTTAGCACTCAAAAGTCAAAACATTAAAAAAAGAACATTGAGAAGAAAACCCGCTAAGCCTCTTCTTCTAGCCTTGCATTTGTGTTTAGAGGTTGCATTTGTGTTTAGAGACTTGGAATTGAAACTTCAGTGGTTGCATTTGTGTTTAGAAAACTCAGGATAGGGTTTTGAAGTGAGCATTGGTTATTTGGGGCTTTGGGAGTTCAGCTTGGTTTTGTGGAAGAACAACCTAGTTGCTGTCAAAAGTTGTGTTTTCCAAGTAAGTTCCTCACCCCCTTTCCCTTTAGTTACAACAGGTTTTGAATGCAAGTATAATGCTTGAGAGCAATGAATGTGCAATGCATGTTTGTACCTAAACTCTGATATTTTTAAACCCTACAATACTTGAAAAGCATGGTTCCTTGTTGTCTTGTATGTTACTTGATTTGGTGAAGAAATAATATGTGGAATATGTAATAACAAAATTACATGACAGCATAAATTAGATGATATATTCAAGGTTGCTATCATTGTTATAATAGTCTGTGTATGTTCTATCTGAAATATATGCATTGGGAAAGATTGGGATACACAATGGAATGGATGTAAGATACTAAAACCGCACAAATTTGCTTTTGATAGACCAACACAGGTCGTGTTATCCAAACACGGGTACCTGTGTTGGCTTCGGCCTATCTTGCAAAAATTTTAAACGCAACACGGTCCGTGTTGCCCTAAAACGAGTATAATACTTAGATTGGAAAGTCATGAGCCTAAGTCTTTGACCCGTATAATACTTCCAATAAATGTTAGAATTAAGGGAGGTTCCTTGTGGAATTATGTTTGATTCCTTGTAATGTTGCGCCATTGGGTACTAATTAAAAGACACTGTATGAGTTATAGTGAGGTACCGTTTTGATGAATTTATTGAGATTTTCTTAAATCTCACCCTTTAATTATTTGTGGTTTTTTCAATGTTTTTAAAGCCGGACTAGAGATTGAACCGGAGAGACCTCCAGGTCATAGTTCAATTGGTTCACTCGGTTCAACCATGGTTGAATCGGATGAGTAATAATTAAATAAAAAAATAAAAGTATTAAATTTTGGAGAAAAAGTAAATTAAAATATCAAAAGATGCATCTCGGGTGGTTCAATCTGGGCCAATTGGCGGTTCAAAGTGGTTGAACCGCGGCTCAGTCTGATCCCGTCCGGTTCTGAGCGGTTCAATGGACCTGCGGGTCAAGTGGGGTTAACCCAACTGTCGGAGTGTCTGATTCCCGATTGAACCGTCCAGTTCATTCCGGTTCTTACAACACTGGGTTTTTCGGATAAACAAGTTAAACCAGTTGAGGACAAAGCTCAAGTGAAGGATTCATAGTTCTTCCCTTTGATTGCTTTATGTTGATCATGAATTTTATATTTAGTATTATATATCTTTTGGGATTTGATGTTGGTACCTAGTTTATTTTGGGATTGTGTAACTAGGGATGGCAAAACGGGCCGGCCCGGCCCGCTTTGCCTAAAGCCCGCTAAAATAGTGGCGGGACGGGTTGGCCCGCCAACTAACTGTGAGCTGAACATACTGGCCCGCCCCGCCAATTGGCGGGTTGGTGGGCTGGCCCGGCTAGTTTTTTTTTTGCAATTTTTTTGAACAAAATTTTCACCAAATTTTAACATTTCAATTTCAATTAGATTTTTCACCTCCTTTTTAAAACGGTTTTTTTATAAAGCCTTTTTGAACAGAAATAAAAATATAAAACAATAATAGCATTGGAATTACTAAGATTAACTATATATCAATTGTTTGATAAGTGAAAAGTGAAACCTAAAATGAACAAAACGGGTTGGGCTTGGGGTGCGCAGTGCGTTGGATTCTAATTTTGGGCCCTAATTTTTTTTTTATAAAATGGACTGGGTTGTCTGACTATGATGTTTTTTTTTTAAAAAAAAAACGGACTTGCGGGCCGACCCGCCCCGTTCTTGTCTTAAGCCCGCGGTTTTCTCCTTTTGGCGGGGCGGGCTCAGCGGGTTAGCGGTCAGAATATCCCACCCCAACCTGCCTTTTTTTAACAGGTTAGCGGGCCGGCCCGGCGGTCAAACCCGTTTTGCCATCCTATGTGTAACTATTTGAAGCACCGACTTTTGTATTTTTGGTTGTACGCACTTTAAATTTGCAAGTTGTTATCTTGACTCGTTTTGTGGGCCCATGACTATAATTTATTTATAGGAACAGTTTTTATATTTTTATCATACTTTAATGAACTTTTTTTTTGGAATATGATTCCTTTTATTTAGGCCAAATTAAATTTGTGTGCCTCTGATTTTAATAATGTTTATCATTCCCAATGATGATTAAAATTAGGATGTTTAAAAAAATATATCTGTTGTTATTGGAATATGATTCCTTTTTTTCTAATATTTGAGAGATCTCCCTATTTTGTACTAATAGAGATATAGATAGTGTATCTAATAAACAATTGTAATGTTCAGTAATTGTAATCAAATGTACAGTTAGTACAGCACCAAACCGTAGGGAATTCTGTTAGTCTTCTAACAGTGTATATATATCAAAATGTAATGGATACTTCAATCAATGAAAACAGAATATTCAATTCTCAATATGGTATCATTCGCTCTACTGATCCTTGGCCACTCTCTCGCTTTCCGTTGCTGCTCCGCTCTCTAGCTCTCGATCGCAACTCCATCAATGGCGTCGACACTTGATGGTTCCGATATGGAGTCACCACCGTCGTCACCAACTCCTTCAATTCCTCAGCAACATTCCACGAAAAGCTCTTCGCAATTCATCACAGGTCCAAAGCTTCGCATCAAGCTGGACGAGAAGAATTTTTTGCTCTGGAATCAACAAATTGAAGGTGTTGTGGCAACGCATCGACTCCATCGCTTCCTCGTAAACCCTCAGATACCCAATCAATTCGATTCAAGTGAAGATCGCGTCATCAACAAAGTATCTGATGCTTACGATCAATGGTTTGTTCAGGATCAGGCGCTGTTCACCTGGCTACTCTCCACAATCTCCGATTCCATGCTTCCTCGCGTGCTTGATTGTCACCACGCGTATCAAGTTTGGGACACTATTCATAAGCATTTCACTGCTCATCTTCGTGCGAAGACTCGTCAGTTGCGTGCTGAACTGAAGAGCACTAAGAAAGGAAATCGCAGCATCACTGAATTCATCTCTCGAATTCGTGTCCTCGCGAGTTCCCTTGCTGCAAGTGGAGATCGCATTTCTGATCGTGATCTGGTTGACGTCGCTCTTGATGGACTACCAGAGGAATACAACTCCCTGGTACTCTTCGCGTTTGCCAAACCTGATACTCTAGATCTCATGGAATTGGAGTCTCTTCTGCTTGTTCAGGAAGCACAACTTGACAAGTTTCGTCAAGAACTTGCTACACCGTCAGTCTCTGCAAACGTTGTGCACACTGACGCTCGTGGAGGTCATGCTGGTGGACGTTACGGTGGACGATTTGGTCGTGGAAGGTTTGGGCGTGGTCGTGGTCGTGGCCGGGGCCGCGCTCCACCATCTGCCAATAGGCCTACGTGTCAAGTCTGCAACAAGCAAGGTCATGTTGCTCTTAATTGCTGGTACAGGTATGATGAAAACTATGAGCCTTCTCAACCTGCACATCATGATGCTGAATCTCACAAGGAAACTGCTAAAGCACCTGCTGTGAAGGCTACTGCGGCTAATTCAGATTCAGATCCTAGGGTTTTGGCTGCTTATACTCCCTTTGATCCGAATGTTGCAGAGGCCTTCCCCGTTCCCTCTGATGTAACTCAAGGTTGGTTCCTTGACACTTGTGCTTCACTTAATTTCACCTCTGTTGCTCAATTCCTTCACACAAGCACACCCTACAGAGGTAATAAGAACGTTTATCTGTGAGATGGTCATCCTATAGCCATTAAAGCTGTAGGCACAACCACATTATGCTCCACACATCAACCTAATCTAACCTTTAAACTTAATAATCTTTTGCTGGTACCAAACCTAACTCGAAACCTTATCTCTGTAGGCCAATTTACTCTTGATAATAATGTCTTTGTTGAGTTTCATCCATTTACTTGCCTTGTGAAATGTCAGGTCTCTAAACAGGTTCTTCTTAAAGGTATTAGAGGTGCTGATGGTCTGTACTTTGTACCTTCCCTAGCTGCTGTTGTAACACCCCTTTCTACCCGTCACTTTGTTTATAAAAATCAGAGTTAAAAAAAATTTCGTTCATAGGGAATGTTACACATACTTCAGTAAAACGTCGCTTATCAATTTAAAACAGTTCAACTCAGTAATTATGCATTCACGTAGCACGTCACAAATAAAAGAATCTCAAGCCTCAATTTAACGTCGCTTATAAAACTCAACATAACAAAACCAACTACGCAGCGGAAAATAATAAAATATAACAGAAGAGTCCACATGGACATAACAGCCAAAAATCATTAATAAATGTCGAGTTCGTTTTCCCCCCCTGAGTGCTACGTATCAGAGCATGACGACTCGACTCAAGAAGTGAAGCTAAGGCATTCACTGGGAATCACCTGCACGTTACCAACACGGGGGTAACATTCAAACAGGAAAGGGTGAGCATCATTTCAATCCATATAATAGAAAATATGATAAGTACTAATCATAGGCTACACACTAGAACAATCAGCATCCAAAACACTAAATATCCACATCACAGTCATCATTCACATCACTTACAATAACTCATCTCATGTCATGTAGGCTTATGAAATGCAACCCACTCGCGGGTATATGCATGAGGTACCTTTTCACAAAACGTCGCTTAGCCCTTAAGGCCTCATCGTCACTTAGCCACTCAGGCCTCAAAACGTCACTGGGTTTATGCATATGGGCATGAGACACTATGACATGCACCACTCACAACACACAAACACACAATTACTCAAATCATAGTCATCTATGTAACCCGTCACTTACCGGTTTGCTCGCAAAGAGCACAGCACCTGTCAAATTCATAATCAGCACACAACATCACTTGGTCATTTAGACCTTAACATCACTTAGCCCTTCGGGCCTCAAACGTCACTGGGTTTTCATCGTCACTTACACATAAGTATCAATCAACTCAAACAATAGCCACTGAGGGCAAAAACGTCATTTACTAGCCACCAAGGGCATCATCGTCATTTAACTAGCCCCTAGGGGCATCATCGTCAAAATCATCATTTTGACACTACTTCGTTAAAAATCACTGGTCGTACCTAAAAGAGAGTTTTCAAAGACACCAAAAATACCTCTGCATTGTCACAGCAACGATCACCGGGAACAGCCACTTGGGCGCCCCAGCAACCTTCTGAAATTATAAATTTTTATTTTCAAAAAGGGAACACACAGATAGGCAACGGAAAATGCTTCACAACGCTTTTTGAATCGTGCAAAACGGATGTCTGAGTCAAAAGTTATGTCAAAAATAAGTTTGGGAAAAATTAGACAACATCCTGAAATTGGCGCCTTAGGCGCCCAGGCAACCAGGCAACACGCGCACTGGCGCCCAGCGCCCAGGCGCGCAACACACGCACACACGCAACACGCCACAGGCGCCCAGCGCCCAGGCGCACAACACACGCACACACGCACGCACAACGGGCGCCCAGCGCCCAGGCGCTGGCACCCAGCGCCCAGCAACGCGCACAGACACGCGCACAGCGCCCTTGGCGCCCAGCACAGGGCGCCTGGCGCCCAGAAACAGCAACAACACAACCCAGTATTTTTCCAACAACTTTTCAACACTAAAATTGATTCCTAACAATTTAAAAGTGTAAAAATTCATATTTTCCAGCAACCAAAAATGCCCTTATTTTAATCAATTTCTCAAAATTCAATTGGGCACTATCTTCACCATCACCTTGGCGCCCTAGGCGCCTATGCACACACTCACCCAATTTGTGAAAACTCAAACACTCCAACATACCAAATCATAATTTCATGAATACACAATACCAAAAATTCGCATATCAAGAACACATCAAAAAAAATCAACATATCTATATATTCCAACAATTCGCATATCATGAATATACATCCCAATACTCAATTCGCATATATATATATATATATATATATATATATATATATATATATATATATATATATATGAAAAAGAATCAACATTAAAAACATATCAAGAACACATCAAGAAAATCATGGCATGCATCAAGAATCTAGTCTAAACCCTAGATCTAGGACCCATCATATGATCTATTAGATAGAAGGATAGAGCTCCCCTAACCTTTTCAAGAAGAAGAATTCGATGCCCTAGGAGTAGTCACCTACAGAGCCACAGCAACAACGGAGATCCCCTTCCTCTTGATCTTCGAATCCTCCCTTTCTTGGCCGCCCCTTCTCTCTCTCTTTCTCACGCTCCTCTCTTCCTTTCTCTCTTTTCTCAACTTTCGCAAATGATAGCAAGGAAACCCTAACCCCTTGTGCCTTGCTACTTCGCATTTGACTAGCTTCATGGGCTTGGGCTTCTCACTTAAGCCCAAGTCCATCTACTTTGGTGCCTCCATCCTCTAATACCACCTACACATATTAATATAATTTCTAATAATTAAATTATATTCAATCAATTAATTTAAATTCCTAAATACTTAATTAAATAAATTAATTAAATATTTAGGGTGTTATAGCTGTTCCTAAGTCATCCATTCCTGCTTCCTTGTCTGTTAATGTCACTGCATCTTCTAAGTCTGTAAGTAGTATACCATCTACAAATGCTATCACTAGTAATATGAACAATTATATTGTATGGCATCACAGATTGGGCCATGCCAACAGCAGGGCTATATACATTGTGTTGCAAAAATGTAATGTCTCTACATCTATTAATAAGTCTTTTGAATTGTGTAAATCTTGTGCTGTTGCTAAGTCTCACAGAACTCACTCACCACCATCACTTACACAATATCACACACCATTTGAACTTATTCACACGGATCTGTGGGGCCCCTCTCCCTCTCCCTCTAGCTGTGGTTACTTATATTATATTGCCTTTGTTGACTCTTGTACCAAGTTTAGTTGGATGTATCTACTTAAGCATAAATCTGATGCAATTAAGGCTCTTGACTTGTTTTTAGCTTTGGTTAAGACCCAATTTAACACCACAATTAAAGCTATCCAGTCAGATAATGGGGGAGAGTTCATTCCCTTCACCAAACACTTAGCCACTCTTGGCATTCAGCATAGACTCACTTGCCCTTACACATCACATCAAAATTGTTCAGTTGAACGCAAACACAGACAAATAGCAGAAATGGGACTCACATTGCTAGCTCATGCCTCTATGCCTTTAACCTTTTGGGACCACAGCTTTACAAATGCTGTTCATTTAATTAATAGGCTACCCACCTCAGCTTTATCTACCTTCATTTCCCCATATGAGGCCCTCCATAAGGTTTCACCTGATTATTCATCTCTTAGATCATTTGGCTGCTCCTGCTTCCCTCTTCTTACACCATATAACAAACATAAACTACAACTACATAGTCAGGAGTGTATTAACCTGGGACCCTCTCCAAATCACAAGGGCTTTAAGTGTCTAAGTCCTAGTGGTCGTGTCTATCTCTCTAAGGATGTTACATTCCATGAGAATTCCTTTCCCTATCCAATAATCTTTCCCTCCTCTCCCAAGTCTGCATTGTCTTCTACTGAGTCACCCCTCCCTTCATCTGTGTCCCTCCCACTAAATTTGCCATCCACAGAGTCAACTTCAGCCACTTCTGAGTTCAGGCCACACATAAACTCATCTGATACAATTTCCCCTGTTATTGCTCCAGTGCCTACACCAGATACTTCACCTGTTCCTGACCCTGTATCTACACCAGATACTACACCAGTAAGTTCCCAAGATACTGACTCAGTCACTTCATCCACTAAAGAACCTGTCCTCATCTCCCCACCCAACATTCATCCTATGCTAACTAGATCCAAGACTGGTAACCTGAAACCAAGACTCTTTATTGCTAGCATGGAACCTACCTCTGTCAAGAAAGCTTTATGTGACCCAAATTGGCTTGCAGCCATGCAACAAGAGTATGATGCCTTAATGAAGAACAATACTTGGACTCTCACCTCTCTTCCTGCCAATAGGAAGTCCATTGGCTGTAAATGGGTGTTCAGGATCAAAGAGAATCCTGATGGGACAGTCAACAAGTATAAAGCTCGCCTAGTGGCAAAGGGATACAGTCAGGTGCATGGTCAGGATTATGGAGAGACATTCTCCCCAGTGGTCAAACCCACCACCATCAGAATTATCCTAACTCTGGCTCTAACTTACAAATGGGATATCAAACAGATTGATATTAACAATGCTTTCATAAATGGAGCTTTGAAGGAAGATATATACATGCAGCAACCCCCTGGCTTTGTTAGCAGTGATAAGACTTTAGTCTGCAAGCTGAACAGGTCCTTATATGGCTTAAAACAGGCTCCTAGGGCCTGGTATGAAACTCTCCACAAGGCTCTTCTTCAGTTTGGCTTCAAGCATAGTAAATGTGACCACTCTCTGTTTGTGTACAGCTCCAGAGGAGTTCATTTGTATGCACTTGTCTATGTTGATGACATTCTAATCACAGGGTCATCATCTGAATTAATTCAAGATCTTATTACCAAGCTGCATCATCAGTTTGCCTTGAAACAGATGGGCAAACCTGAATACTTCCTGGGCCTTGAAGTCAAGTATCTCACTGATGGTTCATTGATTCTCACTCAAGCTAAGTACATCCAAGACCTTCTTGCTCGTGCTAATATGCTCCACTGCAGTGCTATGTCCACACCAATGACAGCAAATTGCAAACTAAGTCGTTTTGGGACTGATAAGATACCTGATCCTGCTCAGTACAGGTCCATTGTTGGAGCTCTCCAGTATATTACTCTTACAAGGCCAGAACTGTCTTTCAGTGTAAACAAGGTTTGCCAATTTCTTTCTCAACCTCTTGACACACATTGGAAGGCTGTGAAGAGAATATTGAGATATCTCAGTGGCACTCCCACCTTTGGTCTGCTGTTGCAACCAGCACCACCAGATACACCTTTCTCACTGAGAGTGTACTGTGATGCAGATTGGGCCAATGACCCAGATGACAGGAGATCCACTTCTGGTTCCTGTCTCTTTCTTGGACCCAACTTGGTCTCCTGGAGTTCCAAGAAACAGTCCTTGGTTGCACGTTCAAGTGCAGAAGCAGAGTATAGAAGCATGGCCAATGCCACTGCTGATCTGCTTTGGGTGCAATCTCTGCTACATGAACTGCAGATTCCTACACAGTCCCCTCTGTTACTCTGCGACAATTTGAGTGCTGTGCACCTCTCCCACAATCCTATACTTCATGCTAGAACTAAACACTTGGAGCTGGACATTCATTTTGTCAGGGAGAAAGTTGCAGCTCAGAAGCTATCTGTTAAGCATGTGTCCAGCAGCCTTCAAATTGCAGATGCATTGACAAAGCCACTACCTACTGCTGCCTTTCAGGACCTGAGGTACAAACTCAAAGTTGTCAAGTTCTCCAGCCAGCCTTTGGGTTTGTAGGGGGAGTAATAGAGATATAGATAGTGTATCTAATAAACAATTGTAATGTTCAGTAATTGTAATCAAATGTACAGTTAGTACAGCACCAAACCGTAGGGAATTCTGTTAGTCTTCTAACAGTGTATATATATCAAAATGTAATGGATACTTCAATCAATGAAAACAGAATATTCAATTCTCAATATGTACGGCTCCTATCTTATACATGAGAACAATATATCTGTGTTGTTATTAGATTCCTAGAATAATGAATGATTAAAGATGTTCTGGACGAGGTCATGAGGCCCAACTCCGGCTTTGGGTCCTGGATCAACCCATTTACAAGGTCAAGCTCCAGTACAACTCAGTTCATCCATGTCTACCAGACATCAACGACTGGGATTCAACCAGACGATCCAACGGACCAGGGCAGGCCTGATGCCTATAAATATGGTGTGAGTTGAATTCCTAATGTTATCGTCCAAATGAGGACCATCTTAACCGACTTTTGAAGTTTCTTCGTTACTTGTACTAGTAGGATACCCATGCATACGCACGGGTGCTGTCATGTTCTTTTTATGAATGAACTTAGACAGTATTTAAATAGTCTGAACATTACCCCGTGAAAATAAAGACAAATTTAAAGTAGATAAAAAAGAAGTTTCAAATAAAAAATAGATAAATATTAAAATCTAAAAATATAAAAGTATCATTTAAAAACAATTGTGCATTTATCCCGTGTTTTTTTATATATCATGCAGTTATCCCGTGTTTTTATATATATCATTGCAGTTATCCCCGTATTTTTTTAAATATCAATGTTTTTATCCCGTGGTTTTTTATATATCAGTGAAAATTATTTGTCCTTTTTTAGGTAATAGTGACAAATATTCGTCACGTGTGTTTTAAATATTAATCAGTTTAAATAGTCTTTAAGCTTTCTTCTTTTTTTAGATAGTGGGTTTATAGTAGTCTTCAAAAATTATAATCAATGGCAAATATTAATCCCGTGTTTTTTTAAATATCACTGCAGTTATCCCATGTGTTTTTATATATCAGTGCAGTTATCTCGTAGTTTCAATTGATTATTTTAGTTGATTAGTAGATTATAGTAGATAGTAAAAGTTATATAGTAAATTATCAATAAGAAATATTTATTTTAAATATTAATTAGTAGTTTAAATAGTCATTAAGTTTTCTTGTTTTTTAGATAGTAGGATTGTAGTAGTAGCTTCAAATTTTTTAATTATCAATGACAAATATTAATCTCGTGTTTTTTTATATATCAATGCCGTTATCTCATGTTTTTAATATATCAGTGCAGTTATCTCGTAGTTTCAGTTGATTATTTTAGTTGATTAGTATATTATAGTAGATAGTAAAAGAGAGATAGTATATTATCACTAAGTAATATTTGTTTTAAATATTAATCAGTAGTTTAAGTAGTCATTACATCTTCTTGTTTTTTAGATAGTAGGCTTCTAGTAGTCTTCAAAACATTTAATTATAATGACAAATACTAATCTTGTGTTTTTTTATATATCAGTGCTGTTATCCCGTGTTTTTTTATATCAGTGCAGTTATCTCGTAGTTTCATTTGATTATTTTAGTTGATTAGTAGATTATAGTAGATAATAAAAGTTAGATAGCAAATTATCAATAAAAAATATTTGTTTTAAATATTAATTAGTTGTTTAAATAGTCATACATTTTTCTTGTTTTTTACCTAGTAGGTTTGTAGTAGTAGTTTTCAAAAATTTTAATTATCAATATCAAATATTATTCCCGTGTTTTTTTTTATATCACTGCAGTTATCCCGTGTTTTTTTATATATCATAGCCGTTATCTCGTAGTTTCAATTGATTATTTTAGTTGATTAGTAGATTATAGTAGATAGTAAAAGTTATATAGTAAATTATCAATAAGAAATATTTTTTTAAAATATTAATTAGTTGTTTAAATAGTCATTAAGTTTTCTTGATTTTTAGATAGTAGGTTTGTAGTAGTAGTCTTCAAAAAATTTAATTATCAAAGACAAATATTAATCTCGTGTTTTTTTATATATCAGTGCAATTATCTTGTGTTTTTAATATATTAGTGCAGTTATCCCGTAGTTTCAACAATTGATTATTTTAGTTGATTAGTATATTATAGTAGATAGTAAAAGGGAGATATTAGATTATCAATAAGCAACATTTGTTTTAAATATTAATAGGTAATTTAAATAGTCATTAAATCTTCTTGTTTTTTTTGACAATAGGTTTTTAGTAGGTTTATATTAGTCTTCAAATATTTTAATTATAATGACAAATATTTGTCATACCCCAATTTTGTCCGGCTTAGGTCAAAACCCTAATTTTCCGCAATAAATAAATAAATTGAAGAGCGAAGAGCCTTATGCACTGCATTTCGGATCCTAGAAGGCATTCCAAGGTTCTTGAAATCATTTTTAGGGTTGGAACGCATTTTTCGGGCAAATTAGGGTTTTAGAGCCAAAAGGGTATTTTGGTCAATTATAACGGTTTTTTTTCTCTCACTTTCAAAAAGGCTCAAAAATATGTATAATTAAAAATAGAAATCTGAAATCAAAATAAAAAAATGAATAACAAAATAGTATTGGATGCTTATTGTATTTTTAGAATTAGGGCTAATTCCTTTTAGGTGCTTTTTGCTTTTATCCATTTTTGGCCAAAGTAAGCACTAATTCTACAAGCAAGCAACCTCCCTCACTTCAGCCCCCATCAAGTGCACATCACAAAAAAGCCTTTCATCATGACAAGCACACCTTTGAGTCCAATAACATTCAATACACAACATATTTTTACCTTCCTTCTCTCTACACCACTAAATACACACTAAGTTCTTCACCTCCCTCACTCCATCCTCATGCTCCATGCCTCTCTTCACTTCAGCCCCCATCAAGTGCACATCACAAAAAAGCCTTTCATCATGACAAGCACACCTTTGAATCCAATAACATTCAATACACAACATATTTTTACCTTCTTTCTCTCTACACCACTAAATACACACTAATTTATTTATTTCCCTCTCACAACCTTAAACCCATTAGATCTTTGGCCTCCCAAGGATTTGAATAAGGATAACTCACTCCTCTCCTCCCAAAAGGACCAAGAAATTCGTAGCCCCTCTCCTCTCCCTCACTTCCTCTTGTTTTTCTTTCATCTCAAAAGAACCTTCCCATTCCTCCTACACCAAAAAACCCTAACAAACAACTCACCTCATTTGCATCCCTCTTTCACATACTCCCTCCATTTTCTCATTCAAAGTTCAAGCATCATCATCAAGTGGGTACTTCTTTGAAGAATATTGGAGTCTTGTTGAGTTGTGTCTAGCTTCATCTTCTCATCTCACTTTCTAGCTCAAAGCTAAGGTAATCCTTAAAACCTTGCATCATCTTTGAGTATTTCCTCAAAAATATAAAAAGCATTCATCCCATTATCTTCATATTCTCATATTGTTGATTGTTGTTGGTGAGAGGTGTCATAAGCACTTTGACAAGCACTTAGGGAGGCTTGGGTGCTTATGGTGCTTCTCACCCTTTAATAAATGTTGATTTGTGTTGATTTAGATCTTAATCCGTGCCTTTCATGAAATAAATGTGGTTTTATGGCATGTTGTATTTCGCATACTCTCATGAAAATGTGGTTTGCTAGTTGTTGTTGTGTTTTCT
Organism: Astragalus membranaceus; assembly: GCA_039519185.1. Taxonomy (NCBI): domain Eukaryota; kingdom Viridiplantae; phylum Streptophyta; class Magnoliopsida; order Fabales; family Fabaceae; genus Astragalus; species Astragalus membranaceus. Next base: position 51,387,976 of record CM076854.1, on the reverse strand, counting down.
CACATTTCCTTGCATATTCACTCTTGTTTGCATAACTTTCACAAAATAAGAAACCCATTTCAAGCATGATGACATTCGGCCATGGGCTTAGGTTTAGGGTTCTTGAATGCTTTTGTTTATTTCATGATTTGGGGATGAATAATAGTTGATTTAGGGTATGTATGCTCCTAGGTTCTAACATAAAAAATTAGGGTTTGGGTTTGCTTTAATAAACTTGTTTTTGTTGATGATTGGCAAGGTGATTCACACTTGTGCACTTGTGCACTTAGTCTTAAGTGTGAGGATTGACCAAAGTGATTCAACATTCTTTGATACTTTGGTTACTAAATAATTTGCTTGCTTATGCTCGCCTATGATCATGATTGAGGCAACTCTTTTCCTTAAGCTAACAATTTCATTGTCCACTCTCATATAAGAATATCATGAACACTTAGATAGGCCCATTCCTCACATTGCATCTTCCACTAGATGTGCATTTAGATTCCCTTGTGTTTTGTAGAAATATTTGAGTATGGTTCTCGCCTAGCATCTTCCATTAGATGTGCATTTAGGTTCAATCTTGCCTACTCTCGCATTTTTGCTTAATGCCCAATTCAAGTTCCTTCTTTGCCTATTTATGTGTGGTGGTTTAATATGTGTAGTCTAGGCTAGTGTTTGCTCAAGAATTCAAATGAGATTGTTGTTTGCCTAAGGATTCGATTTGCATTCATTGCTTTCTTTTCTAAATGGCCTAGCATGAAAATGGTGACTAGTGACAATCACCCATAACCTTTGTTAGTTTGGTTGTCCTAAGAGCCTAAATTTCAAAAAATGGATGTTTTCATATGCATAAGCTACTAGTGATAATCACCCATAACCTTTGTTAGTTTGATTATCATGAATGCTTTCAATTTCAAAAGATATTTTCCTAAGTATCAAAAGTCATAGTAAGTGTTAGTGATGATCACCCATAACCTTTGTTAGTTTGATCATCATGAGCGCCCCTCACTTTTCAAAACCAAAACAAAAAGACTTTCACTTTCAAGGCTCGTTAGAACTACGTCGCTTTGATTCCCATTTGGGATACGTAGGAGCGAGCCACGTTCTCGTCAAGCGCAATCATAAAAGATTTTAGCATTTGCATACCAAAAAGAAAAGAGTTATTTTCATAACAAAAAAGAATCACTTTCGCAAACCGAGATCATTTTCAGAACAAAAACCTTTTCCTTTCTAAAATCATTTTCGACCCATCGTCGCTAGTGGTTAATCAGAACCTTTGTTCGTCTAACCATTGGTGGCGATGTATTTTTTCCAAAAGAACAACAAGCGATGATCACCCATAACTGTTGTTAGTTTGATCATTCGTGCTAATCAATCTCTTTCGAAAATCACTTTCAAAAAAGATAATAAAAACGAGTCGCCACTAATAGTCAATCAGAGCCTTTGTTCGTCTGACTGGCGGTAGTGACTCTCATTTTCAAGAGTACTTAGCGGTGATTACCTATAACCTTGGTTAGTTTAATCATTCACTAAATGCTCGTCCTATTTCGAAAACTCACTAAAAAGATAAAAGACAAAAACCCTTTTTCAGGATAAAGAAGAACTACGTAGCTTTGAGTTCTCCATCGCACCAGGAGATACGTAGGAGCGGGCCATGTCCCGTCAAGCATTTTTTCTAAAAAACCTGCTTTTCCCCTTTTTCATAATAAATAAGGATTTTCATTAAAAAAATTTCAATAAGAAATAGAGAGGCAAAATTAAGTATTTTCAAGTCAACACACTAAAACCACACACCTAATTAAAGGTTCCCTCTCAGTAGAGAGGACGTGTGGGGTGCTTACACCTTCCCTGCACGTAACCGAGCCCCGAACCCTATTCTCTAGTTTCGCAAGACCAATCGCTTTCCAAAAAAGGTTTTCCTAATATTTTCCTTAATAAATATTGGTGACGACTTCATTGTTTTAAAAAGTTGTGAACGAGGAAGGTTCTCCCTCGGGGACTTTTTCGGGCGCAACAGCTGGCGACTTCACTGGGGACTAAAAAGAAAAAACATTTTTTTCAGAAGTGGGTCAAGCCTAATTAATTAAGTGTGTTGGTTTGTGGGATTGATTTGAACATCTTGCTTTGCCTCTATTCCTCCTCTTTTTCATAAGCATGTTGCATCCATATGCATTCTTCTTCTATGTTTGCTCTTGTTTAATATAATAGACAGTTACTTCTATTGTTGTCGGCACCCTAGATGAGTTGTATTCGATTGGTATTGAACCCTAGGGTAGACGACATGTTATTGCTTTCTATTGTCTGGACCGTTCTGGATTTTCATTTTCAGGTGGGGTAGTTTTTTAAGGAAATGCCCTTCGCACACACACACTTGTACCTTGAGGCTATATGATTAGAGAAAGAGACCATAACCCAGGTCTATTAGGATACCATAGGATGAGTGGATTCGAGTAGTGGGAGCCTATCAGGACCTTTGTCCGTTTGGCTACTCGCGAAAGTTTCAATCAGAGTTGTGCTCTTTTATGATGCTTCGTATCTAGCAGTTTGCTGCATTTACGGGGATCTTCATGAGAGGGACTGTGGCTCTGATGGCCTTTGTGAGGGTGTGAATAGAGCTACATGAGAAGATTATCCCTAAAGTGCCTTAGATCATAGGTTCTACCCCCTTTTAGGTCACAAGGGCTTCCCAAATTGTGTGCTGCATTGTTGCATTTCGTCCAGTTAATTTTTCCCTCAAAGATTTTCAAAAATTAAAAAAGGGGATAGGATTTTCCCTTAAACACCTATATGAGGTGGCATATAGTGTGAAAGTTTTCTAAATTCCGCCTGTGAATACCCTCCTTATGCAGAAACCTCAAAAAAAAAGAAGTATCCTGCATCATTGCATCATTGCATCACTGCATTATCGAATCATTTGCATTGCATAAAATTCCAATTTTGAAAAAAAAAAACCATTCATCTTGCATTCCCTTTCATTACATAAAGATAAAACAAAAAACAATTATCATCTGCATAGCATAAGCATTTCATTTATAATCATGCAAAAAAAAAATCCTCGTCAAGTTCATCCAAGATGAGACATTCATGCATAAGCATTATTTCAAAAAAGACACAGTAGAACTACGTAAGCTTTGATTCCTCATTACAATGGGGATACGTAGGAGCGGGTCATACCCCGTCAAACACCTTTTTCTAAAACCTTTTTTCCAGTAAATCATTTGCATCTCCAAATAATTTTCAAAACCATGTTCCAAAACTAAAAATGAAAAAAAAATGAAAAGTTCCCAATGCATGCATCTTCTCTAAACAAAGAAAAATAGAAAAGCTCTTCATGTAAAAGCTCAATGAGTAAAAGTGCACCTTCGAATGACGAAGGGTAATATCTCAAATTTGTTTGTGCACTACAAATTTGAGATGTTACTCTACGATATCGGGGCACTTTGACCCTATCAAGTGAGGTTTGTTTTCGAATAAAAGAATAAGTTTGAGTTAACCAAATGTCGAAGCATTTCAGTATATTGCGTGAAGTATTGAGTCAGGATCCACTCAATATTTCATGCAAGTTACTCAGGGTAACGACAATTGGTTGCCTCATATCATCATTTGCATACATCCTTGCGTTACATAAAAGCAAAACTTTCAAAAATCATCATAGTCTTTTCTCTTAACGGGATATATGAGGTGATGTTCCCAAAATTTCAGTCACCAAACTCGAAAAAATGCTTTCATCTTATTTTTCATATGCATGTCAAGTCGCATTATCGCCGTCATTTTCATATAAAGACATCATTTGCATGGCATAAAACAAAACTTGATAAAATTCATACATGCATTTTTCTCAATCTCATTTAGGTTTGTCAGGAGGGCATTCTCCGCACGTGTGCGTTTCCATTCACTAAGGCTTTTTCCCCTAATTTTCTCGAAAGATCCAAAAATCTTGTCTTATTAGGAGCGCGTCTCATGCATTGTTGTTGTCCTTTTTCACACATCATGAAAAATAATACATTAACCTCTCATTTTGCATGCATTTCCATTCAATAAAAACCATGTCTCCCCACGCATGTTTTTGAGTATCATGCATCTCATTGCACAAAAAATGAAAACAAGAAAGCATCTCATTCATAATCATGAATAAAAATCATCATCAAATTTATTCAAAATGTAGCATTCATGCACCATTTCATTAACCTCATCACTTTGGTTCAAATACATCATTCCTCCATACATGCATCTTTCAAAAAAGGAAGGGGCATTGGCGTTTCATACTTTGCCTTGCCTCTAAAGAAAATCATCATTTAGAAAAAAGCATCATTCCTGCATCTTTCATCATTCAAAAGAAAAAGGGGGCATCGACATTTCATATCTTGTCTTGCCCCTATAAAAATCATTTTGAGAAGAAGCATCATTCTTGCATCATTCATCATCCAAAGATGCACTGGCATTTCATGTTTCGTCTTGCATAAAAAGAAAGCATCAAAAAGAAAAAACTTTTAGAATAATCACACTTTTCAAGTGAATATGCTTTCATACATGTATACATCATAATGTTTTCATCCATGCATTGCATACAACAAAAATGTTGTGATAAGAGACGAGATGTTCTTGCAAAGTAATCTTTCCTTTTTGGAAAAGTTTACCCTCACTCATTTGCGAACTCAAGGTGTTCCAAGGCACTCAGTTTTTTCACATTAATAGCTCATTTGTATTTCCTTCAAAAAAAAAGGACATTACATCTCATCCGTTCCATGATAAAAGACTGAAACAGTTCATCAAAAAAGGGTTTTCATATCATGTTTTAACTAATGTTAACTCTCTGTGAAGCGTTCCTCTAGTAAGCATGCATGCCACGTGCAGTTTCCCTTGTTTGAGTCAGTCAATTTCCTTCATTTATCATCATCCCCCATCCAAGTCTAATCTCGCCCCGTCCACCCCTAAAGCGCATATTCTCTCCCATCAGTGCATACTTGACTTTTGGTTCATTCCCACTAACACTTTAAGTCCTCCATGCTGGGGCAATTCCGTGATCACAAATTTTCCTTGTCAGTATCATATTCCTTTAGAGCAGGTCTTTCTAAAATATATAATAAATAAAAAGATAAAATAAGCTCGCTAGGTTGAAAACCCGCAAAGGGCGGCCTAGAAAAAAAGAGCGCCCGGTGGATTGAAAACTCGCAAAGAGCGGTCCAGGCAAAAATTAGGGTAAAAAAAAAAGGGCAAACACATGAAGATAGATAAATTATTGTTCTAAAGTTAAGTCTTATAGAAATAAGCAATCGGGATTTGAAATGAAGTTTGGCCATCTCCTCAAAAACCCCAAAATCCCAGAAAGTCCCTTTCCTACCCACCTTGAGCCAAGAAAAACCAAAATCCAAAAATCACCCTAGACAAGGATCACCCCAAATAAAAAAAACAGTGCATCACTTTTTATCAGCTCGCCCGAGTCAAAGAAGGAAAAGAATCAAAAAAAAAAAAGGGGGGGGAAAAAGAAAAAAAAAAAAGGGGGGGATTCAAAAATGAAAATCCCAAAACAAAAGAAAATACAAAAGAAATGTAAGTGGTGAGCTGGTACATGTTACCACAAAATACATGAGATCCTTGTCTAAATAAACCTTCAAACACTTCATCATTCCAACACCTGGTTCCATAAACCTTCAAACACTTCCTTTGGCCTCAACATCAAACCCCTTAGTCAATCTACCATGAGACACGAATTTGCTTTAACAGAGCCCAAACAAGCCAAACAAAACTCATCCTCCCATTAGCCTCAAACACTTCATTAAGCCTAACCCTCCTTCCTCCACAAAACACCACAATCCCGAAAAGTCCATTCCGATCAATGACCGGTTGCTTTTGTTCTCTCAAATTCTAATCTTAGGACGAACAAGCTTATCTATGTACAATGTGTTTGCTCAAAAGAAAAACAGACGATCAGAAAAAAGAAAGCTGATCAAGAAAGAATAAACCCTCAGAAAAAAGAGAACTAAGGAAACAAAAACGAACAGTCAGAAAAAAGAAAGCTGACAAAATAAAAAAAAGAGGGACTTGCACTCCAAAACACATTCAAGATGCATTAAAACAAGGTTTAGTGATCACCAGGTAAGGATTCTTTCGCACCAAAAGTCAAGACATCAGTAGAGAACCAAAGATTTGCGCTCAGACCCAAAAGCTGGGGCATTCTCTTCACCACCCACACACCCTAATCTTGGGAAAGTCTGTTCAATGCCCATCCCATGTCACTCCAGTTGTCAATGTCATTCCAAAGTGGGGCAAGTGCATTCCCATTCCTTCACCTCATTCATTCCCATAAAAACCTCACCGGGGCAATCTCTCAACTCACTATCCTAAACAAGACCTTGTCATTCTGATTGGGGCAGCTTTGTCCTTGTTGTGACTGGGGCAACATCAAATTCTGTGGGTTGAAGCAAAACCCCTTTCATTCCAGCTTTCATCCCGAGAGCCGAAGCGTTCCCAATTCATCATCTTCTACACCCCTAGTTGTTGTCACCACTAGACAGGGGCAAGTTATTCACTCGTCGAAGACCTGAATTGGGGAAATCTTGTATCTCTTGGTCCCTCATAAGCTTCGGCAATAACCATGTCTGTCATTCCTTCACTTGCCGTAAATGTCCATGCCCTAAACCAATTCCAAGTTAACTGACTCATTCATTCACATTTGCACTCCTATGCATGCTTACTAGATAATGCTTCAAAGGAGGGAACACAAGTTGTTTACGTGATATCTAAAATTCAGTCATCATGGAAAGAAAGAGAAAACAAGCGAGGTTGTTTGTAAATAAAAACCTTGAGAACACCAGAGTTTGAATCAAATTCAATTTTTCAACAGAATGGGCAATAGTCATCTCAATTCCTTGCATTCAAAGTCTCGCATCTCATCTTCACAAAATGTTTACCTCATGCACCTAGGCATTTCAATCTATTCATTATGGCATATGCATCGAAGCATTACATTTGCATCTTCACATTTTGTGCATCCATCACATAGCAAAAAGAAAAACGTTCCACGTCAGTTGCACCATATTAATACTTGCATTTCATAGAGGAAAATAGTAAAAAAGAAAAAGCAGAAATCTTTTCATTGCATTGGCATCATATTAATGTTCGCACTTCATAAAAAGGAAAAGAACAAAATCATTGCATGTCATTCATCATTAGAGCATTACATTTTGCATCAGATATTTCATAGAAAAAGCAAAGAAAGCAAAAAGAAAACAAAGAAAAGAAACCACAAAAGAACAAAATCATTCCATGTCATTCACCATTCCACAAGATACTAATCATTTCATGCACCATTGCATCATCAAAGTTCTTCAGACCATTAGATCAATACAGACATATGTTGACCCATAAACTAGACCTTTGCGTCCATAATTCAAAGCTACCCCCTCGATCCCAAGTGATCCTCATTTCATGTCTTCTCATTCATTGCTTTTTCATTAACACATCTAGTGTTGACTCTCACTTGCAAACTCCAAACAAACAACAAAAAGAACAGAAACATTCCTTGTCATCTAGAATTCCATATCATTCATCATTTCACAAGCATTCCTTTTTCATTCAATCATCAAACATTAAAGCAGTGCATTTGTATCATACTAACGTTAGCATTTCCATAAAAGAAAAAGAACAAAAATCATTGCATCAAACATCAGAGCATTGCATCATATTAATGTTTGCATTTCATAGAAGAAGCAAAAAGAAACAAGCAGAAGTTAGAACAGGAGCATTCCATTATCAAAGCATCAATCACCGCATACACTTGCATTCAAACATCCAAGCATTATGTCAATATTTGCATTTCAAAAACTACAAAGAAGAAGCAGATACAAAAGAATAAAAGCATTCCATAATGTTCAAGACATCAATCATGGCATACGTTTGCATTACATGTGTCATTCATTGCATTGCTAAGCAAATGCGGATGAACACAAAATGTTAATCCTCATGCCTAGCTCCAAGAATCAGCACTCCAGGTGTCAGTCTTCAATCTAATTCTCAAGACAGTCATCCTGGACTTGTCAGTCTCAAAATCTCATTCCCAGTCGCTCCTTCAGTTCGGAGTTCAAATGCTCTTTCAGTTTAGAGTTCAGCCGCTCCTTCAGTGCGGAGTTCAAATGCCCTTGGGTCCCAAGTGGTTCATTAAAAGCACGCTAAGTGTTCAGTTATTGCTTTCCTTCTAGCAAACCAAGCATTCATCATCATTGCAACAGACATCAAATCAATTTTCAAAATACAAAATCGCTTTCAATAAAACAAAAAAGAACCAAAGATTCATCATCCCATCAAACATCAAAGCAATACAGTTGCATCACATCAATACTTGCATCTCATAGAAGAAAAGAAAGCTAAAGCATCCCATGTCATTCATCATTTCATGTTATCCAATATTCACATTTCGTAGGAAAAAGACAAGGAAGAAAAAGTTTTCCATTGCATGTCATCTGCCATTTCATCAAAACACAAGAGCATTACATATCATCAAACACCAAAACTTTGCATTCGCATACCCATGATTCTTAAAAGAGCAAGAAAGAGAGAAGCCAAAAGAGAGAAAAGAGAAGAGCCAGGAGAGCAACAAAAAGAAAAGAAAAGAAAGAAAAAGAAAAAAGAGAAGCTAGAGAAAGAGAAAAAGGCATATAGGAACAGGAGAAAATCATGCACTCATCAGACATAAACAAAAGAAAAAGAAAATCATGCATTACATACAGACGGGAGAAGAAAAGGAAAATCATCGCATTCATCAAGCATATAAGAACAGTAGAAAATCATGCATTCATCCGACATAGACAAAAGAAAAAAGAAACTCATTACATTTACATTCATCATAAGAAAAAGAAAACCGCAATCATGGCATTTGCATTGCATGCATTTGTTCATTTTCAGCTGCAGGTACAAAGAGAGGATGAGCACTTCGGTGTTAGCCCTCGCCTCCATATTCCAGAAAATGCTCCCCCAAGTTGGGAGAGTTCAAAAAAAAGCAGAAAAGAAAAGAAAGAAAGAAAAGGAAAGAGAGCGCTCAGGCGCGCATTGCGGATTGGAGCCTAGAGAGATCATTGCTCCCTTCTGCCCAGGTCTCACATCGTGTACGAGCAACGCGATGGACCGCAGCCCCATGTGAGGTTCAACGGAATAGTTGTATCAGCCTAAGATACAGTGGACGCCGTGCATTGATCTGTATATCAGTTCCGGAGCTGATAACGATCCCCCCGGTCGCTCGAAAGACCAACAGGAAGAGCGTGCTCCTCAAAGCCACGTGCAAACTCGGATTCGTCAAGATTTCATTTAAGGATTACAGGTTTTAGGCAGCCTGGGCAATTTACCGCTTTTTGCACGCAAGTGCCCATTTTACTTTTCTGTCTGCATGCAAGTGCTCATTTTACCGCTTTCTGCACGCAAGTGCCCGTTTTACTTTTTCTGTCTGCACGTAAGTGTCCATTTTACCTTTTTTGTTTGCACGCCAAGTGCCCATTTTACCTTTCTGTCTGCACGTCAGTGTTCATTTACTGTTTTCGCATCAACACGAAAGTGTCTATCTTCCCAAAAAAAAAAGAGAAGAAAGAAAATTCGGATTTCTCCAAATGGACAAAATTGGTATAATTTCTGAATTCTTTATTTCTATTTTACCTTCGAAATATGTCTCGCGCAATTCATATTTCTTGGTAAAATCCAAATAAAGAGGGGCAGCTGTCATACCCCAATTTTGTCCGGCTTAGGTCAAAACCCTAATTTTCCGCAAAAAATAAATAAATTGAAGAGCGAAGAGCCTTATGCACTGCATTTCGGATCCTAGAAGGCATTCCAAGGTTCTTGAAATCATTTTTAGGGTTGGAACGCATTTTTCAGGCAAATTAGGGTTTTAGAGCCAAAAGGGTATTTTGGTCAATTATAACGGTTTTTTTTCTCTCACTTTCAAAAAGGCTCAAAAATATGTATAATTAAAAATAGAAATCCGAAATCAAAATAAAAAAATGAATAACAAAATAGTATTGGATGCTTATTGTATTTTTAGAATTAGGGCTAATTCCTTTTAGGTGCTTTTTGCTTTTATCCATTTTTGGCCAAAGTAAGCACTAATTCTACAAGCAAACAACCTCCCTCACTTCAGCCCCCATCAAGTGCACATCACAAAAAAACCTTTCATCATGACAAGCACACATTTGAGTCCAATAACATTCAATACACAACATATTTTTACCTTCCTTCTCTCTACACCACTAAATACACACTAAGTTCTTCACCTCCCTCACTCCATCCTCATGCTCCATGCCTCTCTTCACTTCAGCCCCCATCAAGTGCACATCACAAAAAAGCCTTTCATCATGACAAGCACACCTTTGAATCCAATAACATTCAATACACAACATATTTTTACCTTCTTTCTCTCTACACCACTAAATACACACTAATTTATTTATTTCCCTCTCACAACCTTAAACCCATTAGATCTTTGGCCTCCCAAGGATTTGAATAAGGATAACTCACTCCTCTCCTCCCAAAAGGACCAAGAAATTCGTAGCCCCTCTCCTCTCCCTCACTTCCTCTTGTTTTTCTTTCATCTCAAAAGAACCTTCCCATTCCTCCTACACCAAAAAACCCTAACAAACAACTCACCTCATTTGCATCCCTCTTTCACATACTCCCTCCATTTTCTCATTCAAAGTTCAAGCATCATCATCAAGTGGGTACTTCTTTGAAGAATATTGGAGTCTTGTTGAGTTGTGTCTAGCTTCATCTTCTCATCTCACTTTCTAGCTCAAAGCTAAGGTAATCCTTAAAACCTTGCATCATCTTTGAGTATTTCCTCAAAAATATAAAAAGCATTCATCCCATTATCTTCATATTCTCATATTGTTGATTGTTGTTGGTGAGAGGTGTCATAAGCACTTTGACAAGCACTTAGGGAGGCTTGGGTGCTTATGGTGCTTCTCACCCTTTAATAAATGTTGATTTGTGTTGATTTAGATCTTAATCCTTGCCTTTCATGAAATAAATGTGGTTTTATGGCATGTTGTATTTCGCATACTCTCATGAAAATGTGGTTTGCTAGTTGTTGTTGTGTTTTCTCACATTTCCTTGCATATTCACTCTTGTTTGCATAACTTTCACAAAATAAGAAACCCATTTCAAGCATGATGACATTCGGCCATGGGCTTAGGTTTAGGGTTCTTGAATGCTTTTGTTTATTTCATGATTTGGGGATGAATAATAGTTGATTTAGGGTATGTATGCTCCTAGGTTCTAACATAAAAAATTAGGGTTTGGGTTTGCTTTAATAAACTTGTTTTTGTTGATGATTGGCAAGGTGATTCACACTTGTGCACTTGTGCACTTAGTCTTAAGTGTGAGGATTGACCAAAGTGATTCAACATTCTTTGATACTTTGGTTACTAAATAATTTGCTTGCTTATGCTCGCCTATGATCATGATTGAGGCAACTCTTTTCCTTAAGCTAACAATTTCATTGTCCACTCTCATATAAGAATATCATGAACACTTAGATAGGCCCATTCCTCACATTGCATCTTCCACTAGATGTGCATTTAGATTCCCTTGTGTTTTGTAGAAATATTTGAGTATGGTTCTCGCCTAGCATCTTCCATTAGATGTGCATTTAGGTTCAATCTTGCCTACTCTCGCATTTTTGCTTAATGCCCAATTCAAGTTCCTTCTTTGCCTATTTATGTGTGGTGGTTTAATATGTGTAGTCTAGGCTAGTGTTTGCTCAAGAATTCAAATGAGATTGTTGTTTGCCTAAGGATTCGATTTGCATTCATTGCTTTCTTTTCTAAATGGCCTAGCATGAAAATGGTGACTAGTGACAATCACCCATAACCTTTGTTAGTTTGGTTGTCCTAAGAGCCTAAATTTCAAAAAAGGGATGTTTTCATATGCATAAGCTACTAGTGATAATCACCCATAACCTTTGTTAGTTTGATTATCATGAATGCTTTCAATTTCAAAAGATATTTTCCTAAGTATCAAAAGTCATAGTAAGTGTTAGTGATGATCACCCATAACCTTTGTTAGTTTGATCATCATGAGCGCCCCTCACTTTTCAAAACCAAAACAAAAAGACTTTCACTTTCAAGGCTCGTTAGAACTACGTCGCTTTGATTCCCATTTGGGATACGTAGGAGCGAGCCACGTTCTCGTCAAGCGCAATCATAAAAGATTTTAGCATTTGCATACCAAAAAGAAAAGAGTTATTTTCATAACAAAAAAGAATCACTTTCGCAAACCGAGATCATTTTCAGAACAAAAACCTTTTCCTTTCTAAAATCATTTTCGACCCATCGTCGCTAGTGGTTAATCAGAACCTTTGTTCGTCTAACCATTGGTGGCGATGTATTTTTCCCAAAAGAACAACAAGCGATGATCACCCATAGCTGTTGTTAGTTTGATCATTCGTGCTAATCAATCTCTTTCGAAAATCACTTTCAAAAAAGATAATAAAAACGAGTCGCCACTAATAGTCAATCAGAGCCTTTGTTCGTCTGACTGGCGGTAGTGACTCTCATTTTCAAGAGTACTTAGCGGTGATTGCCTATAACCTTGGTTAGTTTAATCATTCACTAAATGCTCGTCCTATTTCGAAAACTCACTAAAAAGATAAAAGACAAAAACCCTTTTTCAGGATAAAGAAGAACTACGTAGCTTTGAGTTCTCCATCGCACCAGGAGATACGTAGGAGCGGGCCATGTCCCGTCAAGCATTTTTTCTAAAAAACCTGCTTTTCCCCTTTTTCATAATAAATAAGGATTTTCATTAAAAAAATTTCAATAAGAAATAGAGAGGCAAAATTAAGTATTTTCAAGTCAACACACTAAAACCACACACCTAATTAAAGGTTCCCTCTCAGTAGAGAGGACGTGTGGGGTGCTTACACCTTCCCTGCGCGTAACCGACCCCCGAACCCTATTCTCTAGTTTCGCAAGACCAATCGCTTTCCAAAAAAGGTTTTCCTAATATTTTCCTTAATAAATATTGGTGGCGGCTTCATTGTTTTAAAAAGTTGTGAACGAGGAAGGTTCTCCCTCGGGGACTTTTTCGGGCGCAACAATATTAATCATGTATTTTTTTATATATCAGTGCAGTTATCTCATGTTTTTTATATATCAGTGCAGTTTTCAATTGATTATTTTAGTTGGTTAATATATTAAAGTAGATAGTAAACGAGAGATAGTAGATTATCAATAAGCAATATTTGTTATAAATATTAATCAATAGTTTAAATAGTCATTAAATCTTGGCTAAAATGCTCCCGGGGTCCCTTATCTTTATTTAAAGTAACGATTTGGTCCTTTATCTTTTTTTTGTCCCAAATCAGTCCTTTATGTTTTAAATTTTTGACACATAAATCCTTTTCTGTCCCAAATCAGTCCTTTATGTTTCAAATTTTTAACACATAAATCCTTTTTTTTGACACATAAATCAGCACTGTTAACGGAAAAGGATTTATGTGTCAAAAATTTGAAAGATAAAGGACTTATTTGGGACAAAAAAAACATAAAGGACTAATTCGTTACTTTAAATAAAGATAAGGGACCCCAGGAGCACTTTAGCCTTAAATCTTCTTGTTTTTTAGATAGTAGGTTTATAGTATAGTCTTCAAAAATTTTAATTATAATGACAAATATTAATCCTGTGTTTTTTATATATCAGTGGAGTTATCCCGTGTTTTTTTTATATATCATTGCAGTTATCTCGTAGTTTCATTTGATTATTTTAGTTGATTAGTATATTATAATAGATAGTAAAAGAGAGATAGTAGATTGTCAATAAGAGGTGATAGTAGATTATCAATAAGAGTGTAAACAGATTCGGAGAGAAAAGAGAAAATGATTTTAGTAGAGTAATTTTAGTAGAGTGGTGTTTGTATAAATTTAGAAACTTAGTTAAAAAATCTAAAGTGAAGTGATTAGATAAATAGAAGAATTGTTTATGGAAAATGTAAAAGTAAAGTAAAAAGAAGGCTTAATTATAGTTTTGGTCCCCCTATTATTACCAACTCACGATTTTAGTCCCCAAACTTTTTTTTTCACGAGTTTAATCCCCCCATTTCCCAAAATTCTAAAATCAAGGTCCCCCTCTAATTTGGTCAAACAATTTGCTGAGGTGAGCCTCACTTAACTGATGTGGCAAGCCACATGGGATTTTAAATTATTTAAAAAATATTTTTATTATAACAATTTGTTTTTATACAATTAATAATTTCTAGGCTAAATTATAGTTTTGGTCCCCCTATTTTCAAAAATTCAGACATTTGGTCCCCCTATTTTAAAATTCAGACATTTGGTCCCCCAATTTTAAAAAATCAAATACATTTAGTCCAAAGAGGGACCAAATGTCTTTGATTTTTTAAAATTAGGGGACCAAATGTCTTTGATTTTTTAAAATTGAGGGACCAAATGACTTTGATTATTAGCCATAAAAAACTGAAAATTCCTCTTGGGACTAAATGTCTTTGATTTTTTAAAATAGGGGGACCAAATGTCTGAGTTTTAAAATAGGGGACCAAATGTCTGAATTTTTGAAAATAGGGGGACCAAAACTATAATTTAGCCTAATTTCTAAAAAAACACAAGGAGAAATCTGTCATCGATTTGGGGATTTGCGGTTCCAATTTGGGGGTTAGGGTTCCAATTTGGGGATTTGCATTGTAAATAGAAAGGAAAGGAAATAGAAAGGAAAGGAAGGAATGAAGGTTGAAAGAGAGAGGCTGAGAGCAAAGAGAGAGAGAGAGAGCCCTTGATTCCTGAAATCTGAAATCAGGATGTCGGAGCAACAAAAGACTTTGAAAAGAATTTGAAAGAAATAAAAAGCTCAAGCCTTTGTAACAGAAGCATTATTGTTCAATGCATTCATGAGATGTTGTTTTGCACCCTTTCTCATTATTGTTGTTCTTTGTCTTTCATGCCTTTTCACGCACCTGTACTTATGAGCGAGAGAGACGGTGAAAATAAATCGCAGCACACACAGAATCCATCTTGATCTTAGGTTTTAATTTTTATTTTGTATTTTATTTTTAATCATTTATTATTTATAAATATTAATATCTGACATGACAACTACATGTGGCAATCCAATGTGGCTTGCCACATCAGTTAAGTGAGGTCCATGGCAGTAAATTGTTTGACCAAATTAGAGGGGGACCTTGAATTTAGAAATTGAGAAAACAGGAGGACTAAATTTGTGAGAAAAAAAGTTGGGGACTAAAATCGTGAGTTGGTCATAATAAGAGAACCAAAACTGTAATTAAGCCTAAAAAGAAAAAAAATGAAGAAAGAGAGTGTAAGAGAAAAGTGAAAAGAATAAAAGAGGGTGTAAGAAAAAAGAGAAAAAAGGAAGAAAGAGAGTGTAACAAGAAAAAAAATGAGAGGGTAATGAAATTTTTACACTTAAAGTAGATACGTGTCTTGTTAATAAGATATCTAAGTTAGTAATTTTGTAGGAAATTTGTTAGTATAAATAGATATCAGATATACTCGTACTTTCTACTAGGCGTGTCCTTCTTCTACCCATGACGTCTCACGTGTTAAGTTTCTTTTAAACCGACAAAACTATTCTTTTTTTTTCAAAACCGACAAGACTATTTAATTTCCTATATTGACGTCCTATCACCCTATAATTTTAAGAATTCATCAAAAAAAACTTTATAATTTTAAGAGATTCTCAGTACCGGTTTTATTGATAATTTTTTTTAGTGAAGTTGTATTTCGAATCTAAGTGTGAATGTGTGATGTAGTGTGATGTTAATTTGCAATTCTGTCTAAACTGTTAAAAAAAATCTATAATTTTATATATTTTATCATATCTATAATTTTTAAGAAGTGAAAATAGCATTGCATTTTATATTTCTAATTTCAGTAAATTACATGTGTCAAAAACAAATTTCAGTAAATTACTACTACCTTTAAACGTTTCTGAAAAATTTACATATAAAAGGATAATAAGATATAAATCTATAAAGTTGAGTGTGAGTAGTTAACACACTTTATTTAAAGGAACGTTTTCAACAAGTACTCGAGTTCAATCTCCAAAGAATGAACAACTTGGAGCCTAACTTTACTTACCTCTCGTCAAACTCTGGATTAGTCAATGCCTCTTTTCTCTAAATACTGAAGCAGAGTCGGACATTTAGATACAAAGATAAGATATTATTTTCATTACTTACTTTTTTTCTTTATGGCCATTTATCTAAGATTTAAGCCCTATCTAATTTTTTTTACACACTCTATCTAATTTTTTATTATAATTTATGTCTTCTTTCCATAATAATCATTAAAGTGTTAATTTAAAAAAGTTAGAAAAGTACCCTTCTTAGAGGAAAAAAAATTTCCTCCTTCTAAGATTAAGCAGCTATAAATAATTGTTTTTAGGTTAGCTGTATTTGGATAAATAGGTTAATTAAGCAATTATAATATAAATAATTATCTTATAAGTGTGTTTATATAATCTATTACAATAATAAAAAATAATCTATTTCAATAATAAAACAATAACATATAAAATAAAAATTTCGAACCATTTTTGTCATAAAGGGTAAGTCATTTTCATAAATTATCTTAGATATGTAAATAAGTTACAAACAATTTATAAACATATCATAAAATTATTTTCATAATATTCATAAAAATGTTAATTTAAAAAAATAATCTCAATTTTTGTCAAAAAAAAAAACAATCCCACTTATATTTGTAAATAATATTAAATAAGACCGTCAAATCAAAACATAAAACATGTAACCAACACCGTTGGTCCAATGGCTTAATCTATTCTAGGACACGGGAGGTCGACACAGTGTTCCCAGGTTCTATTCTTGCAAATCGCACATTAATCTTTGGTTGAAAGCATTGGGGCACCCAATAAGAGGCGAAGAATGGTAAAAAAACATAAAACATGCAACATTGTAATTTTTATGCCAAAACAAAAAAAAAAAGATACCTTAAAAAGAAACATGGGTAATATAGCAGAGAGATTTTCCCAAAAATCGGGATTATGTTATATATCTCTTGATGTTCTGTCTTCCATGTTATCTAACTTTTTGCTTTTGGTCTCAACCCTACTCTGAAAATGGGGTTTTGTGTACTGTTTCTTGTGTTGTTGCTATCTAGTGCTCTATGTGTGGAACTAAAAGACTTAACCCCTTGTGATTTTCCTGCAATCTACAACTTTGGAGACTCAAACTCAGACACTGGAGGCATTTCAGCTGCATTTGTTCCAATTCCTGGTCCTTATGGTGAGGGGTTTTTCCATAAGCCTTCTGGAAGAGACTGTGATGGTCGTCTCATTCTAGATTTCATAGGTAATAATAATCAATCATTCAACATTCAAACACAAACAAACACCTTATCTTTTTCTCTTCTAACTTTATCTGTTATTATTGTGCAGCTGAAAAACTAAAGTTGCCATACTTGAGTGCTTATTTGAATTCCCTTGGAACAAATTATCGACATGGAGCAAACTTTGCAACTGGAGGATCTACAATTAGGAAGCAGAATGAAACCATATTTCAATATGGGATAAGTCCTTTCTCTCTTGACATTCAAATTGTGCAATTCAACCAGTTCAAAGCACGCACTAAGCAACTGTACCAAGAAGGTGAACTCAAATAATGCTCAATTTTATTCACTCTCTAAAGTTTTCATAAATAGTCAGATTAATTAGACGGATTTTTCAAACTTACTTATTATGTTCAAATAGTTTAGTGACCAAATAGGATTTATTCATAATGCTCCTTGAATTGAACACTGTTATTGTAGTTCAACAAACTGGATCTAGTTATTACTTTATTATTGCATTCATATGCTCCTTGAATTGAAAATTGTAGCAAAAACACCACTTGAGAGAAGCAAGCTTCCTGTTCCTGAGGAGTTCTCCAAGGCTCTCTACACATTCGATATTGGTCAAAATGATCTCTCTGTTGGGTTTAGAAAGATGAACTTTGATCAAATTCGTGAATCCATGCCAGATATTGTCAACCAGTTAGCCTCTGCTGTCAAAGTACGTACTACCTTTGTCACTTTCAAAGTTGCAATAAATTTTGTGCTTAAAAACATGGTTGCACTAGCAGTTGCAGTCACATCGCAATCTTTGTGCTTAAAAACATAGTCAAATGCGACTAATATAGCCTCAATTGCGACCCAGATCCTATTCACGAATCACCGACACGGACACAGACACACATACACCGTTTTTTATCTGAAAAATACAAGTAATTGAAGTGTCGGTGTTAGACACAATACGTGTCGGACACCGAACACGTCTTCAACCGAAAATGTTAGTGCTACACATTATGTCGTGGCATTATTAAATGATTATTTGTTAGAATTGAAAATATTGTGAATAACAGCTACATTAATGAACAATTGGAATGAGTCTGAAATTTGATTGGTAAACTACATTGCAGAATATATACAAACAAGGAGGAAGGACATTCTGGATACACAATACTGGCCCAATTGGGTGCCTTCCAGTGAACCTATTTTATAAGCATAATGTACCAGCTGGCTATTTTGACAAGTATGGATGTGTCAATGATCAAAATGTGATGGCTGTTGAATTCAATAAGCAGCTTAAGGACAAAGTTGTCAAGCTCAGGACGGAACTCCCAGAGGCTGCAATTACTTATGTGGATGCCTATGCTGCAAAATATGATCTAATCAGCAATACCAACAAAGAAGGTAACATACATGTTCATTATTGACGTCATGAATCAGTCAAAGAAGCATTTTGTACCTTTACTCTTTTATTCTCATGTCATTTCTATAAACTATTCTTCTTATTCTTATTTTCAGGATTTGTGGATCCAATGAAGATATGTTGTGGGTATCATGTGAATGACACACATATATGGTGTGGGAACTTAGGAAGTGCAAATGGGAAAGATGTGTTTGGTAGTTCATGTGAAAAGCCTTCAATGTATGTAAGTTGGGATGGTGTTCATTATGCTGAGGCTGCTAACCATTGGGTTACTGATCGTATACTCAATGGCTCTCTCACTGACCCACCAACACCAATTACTCAAGCATGTCATAGCCATTAAAACCATTTCTCTGTGGACAAATCAAAAACTCAGTCATCATGCATGGGATTTATTTTATAATAACTGGTAGATGAAAAACCAGAGATGCTTGGGAATCCTTGAATGTTCTGGTACAAAACATTTCTTGGAAATTCACCAGCAAACTGAATGTTTTCAAATATCTAGTTGTAACAGAAAATTTGAAGATTGTGAAATTTTATCCTTGGCCTTAAATTTTCAAATATAACATAAGTTACTGTTTCGAATAGTTAAATTATAACATCATGTTTTGAAAATCTAATTATCACAATTCACAAATATTAACGTACGAATTAAATATTAAGGACAACACGGGTAACCCAAAGCTTTTCAAACTCAAAACCGGGTAACTACTTGGGATTGTCAAGTTTGTCCCTTTCTGTAATCGACAAGATTGGTTTCCAAAAAAAAAAGATTGGTTTCAACTCCAAATCATTGGAGGGTTTGAAATAGATTCCCCATTTGAAGCAGAAACAGAAATATAATAGATTTGAATGAGAAGAAATCTTAAAAGACTAATCCAGAATTTTAAATAAAGTCAAAGAATCCAAAGTGCAAATTTACCTGATTGTTATTTATGGATGTTTGAAAGTAATAAAAAAAACTAGTGTTGAAGTTCATAGTGGTTGTAATTAACTAAATTTGCATATTGATTACGTAACTCTGAAAATGCTAAAGGTAGTTTTATCACAAGATAAAGTAAGGGACATTACATGGCAGGAACGAAACCTTAAATAAAACTGGAAAGGCAACCATACTTACAAGAAATTACAATGCAATGTCATTCTTAATAACCATCACATATATCCCTTTAACTTAGGTGTGTTCAAACCCTGGAAATGGAGTTGCTACCCATAGTCCACTTTAGCCATAAATAACAAACATAGGGAGAGAGGGAGGGAGCATATTACACAACATAACATAAGCAGCAGCAATACAATTGGCAGGCTAGTTTCTACTTTATACACAGCTAGCTACAGATAGAGATAGTTTTGCTTTTGTACTCATTGGCGATGTCCCTCTGGAAGAGGTACCACCTTGTGGAAGGGCACTGTCCTTTGGGGTAAAGACCCATCTTCTTCATCATCATCAAATTCCAACACATAACTGTTCCAATCCAATCACCACAAACACTCAATCAGAAAATTTTAATGTAAAAACCAATCATTTTATCTATAAAGGATCAAAAAGTTATACTTACTCATCTGTCTTCCTCTGCACAATAGTGATACAACCAAGATAAGCCCAACATGCACAATAGCACGATTGGTTACTAAAATGTTATAACTAGCAAGGATTTATAGACTAAGGAAAAATCAACAAGTGAAATAATTATTACCCTGCGATGGCCCTGAACAACTGTTGCTTTATAAAGTGCAGTAGTTCCTGGATAAACTGCCAAAACATGTTTTCCAGGAGGGAAATCTGGCGCACTAGAAGGATCGTTACTCTTGGGGAAGGGAATGATACTTGCCATCGGAAGCTTGTACTGTCTGAATGCAGCACCAAAAGAACCAAGAGAAAGAAAATAAACACGTCATTCAAATGCAATAAAAATATTTCACTATTTCCCAACTTGAAAAATTGTAAGCATTACAAACCATAAAATCTAACTAGTGTGAATGAAATAAAGGAATGTTAGTTGGAAAAGTGCAACTCAAGTTTAAGAGAGGCTCT
Organism: Astragalus membranaceus; assembly: GCA_039519185.1. Lineage (NCBI taxonomy): Eukaryota > Viridiplantae > Streptophyta > Magnoliopsida > Fabales > Fabaceae > Astragalus > Astragalus membranaceus. Next base: position 51,367,239 of record CM076854.1, on the reverse strand, counting down.
ATGACTTGCAATGACGTATGCAACTGGATGCTAGTTGGAATAGAGTAAATAAGAAAGTAAGCCCAATATTCTCGAGAAGGTTAGGGTTTCTCTTTAGTGGTTTGGCAATGGCATTGACGAAAAAGACTTTGTACAAGAACCGATAAGTAGGGTAAACCAAATGGATGATAGTGTAATAGAGGTAGATGATTTATAAAAGGACATTAACGCATATTTGGATCGATATATAACTGACCGGTGCCACCTACTGCCAAAGGTCACTATAGTTCTTGTGAAAACAAATATCCTAACAACCGCACAAAATGAGAGTTCCTACTAATTAAGCAAAACTACCTTTGGCCGCTCCCATCTTCATCATCACCAGGTTCCTCATCTAGTACTTCAAATCTGTAAAATCATTTAGAATAACAAATGTTAGTGTATGTCAGTATTTGTTATGCTAGTCGGGTGGGGAGGATTTGAACCTCCAACCTTATGCCTCTCACTCCTTACATCCCACAACCCTAACCACCTTGTGACTCCCATTTCAAAAAGGGTACTATTCAGTCCACAATAATCGCAAATCATACATGGGTAACAGTAACTTATACAACGAAAAGATCTGAACTACACACACAGCTTGAAGGTTATTAACTATTTCACCTCTTGATTACCCCATCTGTCGAATACAAAATTGAATTTTGCCACTGGATCTATGCATTGTTTACTCTTCAAGCCCAAAACGCTCTTACAAAACGTAAAATAAAACCATTCACGTTTCTTCACATAGCTTAAGCTTTGAGGTGGCTGATGACAGTTTAAGATAAACAGCTTTTCGCCAAATGGCAAACAATCGGCAACAGAACTCTACCAAAATCAATCTCTATATAATAGTATTAGTGATTGTAATTTCAAATAGTCAAATAATATTCGGTTCTTCTTAAATCAACTCTTTCAAGTTGATATCAAAGTCTATCAGAGTCATTATTAAGCAAGATATACACTTGTTAGAACCTTATTCACAATATGATACTATGCTGTGGCCAATCACTCCAAGGCATCATTGGTATAAATTTTTCTCAAAAATTAGTAGGGATAATTACACTGGCGCTTCGTAACGTTGGGGCTTATTCTGCTCAAAAGCACTCTCTAGGGAGAGTACATTCACTCCCACCCCCGATTCTAGTGCTGTTTTTAAACCTTTATGCCTTTCATTGTATAAGAAGTTACACATTCCTCAAATACATTATGTACAAACCTTAACCCAAAATCCTTGTGTTAATTAATAGAGCAAGAAAGGTTGGTGATATTTCCCAAACAGTTGGTGAAGTAAGCACTAACCTCAAAGGAGGCATGTAATTACCCCAAAATAAGATTATGAAAATGAATGTGGACAGATTTATTGACTTGATTGAACTCAAATATTGACCATACAATTAATTTTCGAAAAATAAAAAGACCATACAATTACAGAATGCATACTTACTCCTTTGTATCCTTATCAAAATGAATCACTTTGACAACAAAATATTCGTGCTTCTCATCATCTAGTGGCGTCACCCTAGCTGCTACCTGAGAAGTGAGAGGCCAAAACATATTAACCCAATGAAATAGAACTCTAGATTCTTCCTGCTAGAATATTCCAATTTAGTTTCCCGAGAAAGTGAACGATAATAAAAGAGAAAATGCTGTGACGGAAAGGAAAGAGCTCTCTTTGAAAACTATTTGTGATTGATGCAGAACCTTGTGAATACAGAATATTTTAGATCTAAATTGTGTTAATAAACAAATATATAACAGAAATGTAACTAAAAGTCGATCGAACAGCTCACTTAACTAAAACAATTACAGAATATCTAATAGCTGTAAACTTAAACTCAAGTAACATAATCAGTTTGTGGCCCACATGCTCAACAGAAGCAATGTACTATACAAATGTGCAGTATACACTAACAAAGAAAAGAGTACTTTATCTATAAAAACCATCAGAGCATTCAACATTAACTGATTTATTTTGATCAAAATTCAAGGCAAATGCTTACCTGTTCCCCCTTAAGACTGGCACAAGCCTCCAGTTGATTTCGCATACTAGGAGTTAACCTTGAAATGTCTGACTCCGTCTTCACTCGTTTCCTTTTCTGCTCATTACCTTCTGTGACAAGAACTGTCAGCTAGGCATGGTGTATGAAACTTCCATCTAATTGGAACTGTAGTCGCGTTGATACAATTGACATTCATAAGTAAATTTTAACATAATAGCATTTTTCTCTTTCCACATGTTTGTATGTATTTTGAATTTTGAATTTCATATACCAAAATGCAGCAAAAATTCATTACCATATTGACACGAAGCAATTAGCCAGTTTAACAACAGGATGCAAACCCTAAAAACTCATTGCCACATTGCTAGGAAGCAATGTATCACTTATTATGATATATTTTTTAATTGTTTTTATTTTGTTTCTGAATCTTATGATTCAATACAACTTTCGAACCAAATTTCAAAACATCGCTTGGTAATTCGCAATTTGAATCCCAACTTCTTAACTTTTAAATTAATGTACAATTTTATCTTTAATTCAAAATTAGACACTAACATGCCCACCCCGTCCCCTTTATCTCAATAATATGGCTGGATTATACATAATTAACCAATATGGCAGAAGAGATGTGAACCCCTTTATCTCGTTAATATGGCTGGACTATACATTATTATTAATATGGCAGAAGAGATGTGAACTATATTGATGAGTATCCACCAGAAAATTGCAACATCCGCGACAAATCATTGGAAATTTAGCATTTAGTTGTCACAAAGATGGTCAAACATATCCACTTTCTTTCTCATTTTATTTGCTTCCTACTTTTGGTTCCTGGAAATGCAAAAAGACTAATGCTTTGGCTACTTACTTTGGTTCTACTATCTTGGCCAATTATGTCACACCTAATCACTCAAGGAAATATAATACACCAGAAATAAGAATGAAATATTAAGTACAGAAGCAATTTTATTTCAAGTGAAACACAAATTTATTAAATACATATTTTGGACTAACCTAATCTTCTTCGTGGCTGCCCTTGTGGACCTGGTGGCAGTAGGGCATCAAGTTGGCTTATCAACATGGTTGAAATACTGCCAACCAAAAACAATATTAAGAATTATATATGCTGTAAAATGCTTAGCCTGGACAAGGTATATAAGGAATACTCTAATGTTAACCTTGGTGGCTTTTTAAAAAGTACGAAAGAAATTAAAATGTTTGCAAGCTATAGAATAAACATACTTTGCTTCATTGTCAGAGAGCTCTTTTGCTTGAGTATACAACAGCTTAAGCTTTACTAATGAGGTATCCCCAGGCTTTTCAACCACATCAGGAGCTATATTGAAATGAGAAGAAATTATCAACAAACAATTTCAAAGAAACATCGTAAATAACAGATCCAGTATTTTCAGAAATTTTGAAAATAACAAAAAGTTGTTTTCATTGCTTTTGAATGCACTCTCTCTAGCTAGTTTACCATCTTCTATCTATCATAATTATTCACTACAAGAGTCCTCTGTTTTCTTGTTCGCAATTTAAAATAAAAATTGATTTAAGAAAATGAAAACACAAAATGTTTCTAGAAAGTAAACGGGCTCTGAGAGTAACTAAATATCAGATACAGTTTCCAGAGTATGGAGACAAGAATAGATATTCTAGTCTAACAAGCTACAAGTCTATGGCAAGTGACATTTTAATTTTGACTAATAACATTCAATGCAAAAACCATTGCCCTTTCAACAGCAATATGCTTTCCTTTTCTTTGTGTCTGATCATTATGGAGACAGGCTGCAAATTTCTGTTATTTTTTAGACAGGTTTTAAAAAACGGTTGGTGACATAATTGTGGCCACGACATCATTAATTTTTATGTTTCCCACGACCATGATTTGACCACACTTTTACACAATATCAAGGATTACGATGTCATGTCGCTTTTAAAACATTGAATTGAGTTATATTTATGTTAATTAAGCATCCTCAAGTGTAAATGAAAATAAAATGATAAGGCAGGTGTTTTTCCTATTTCTAGTAATGTGCGTATAAAACATCCACATATACAATCAAAAACAAAGAAAATCCATCATTGTTGAACTATACGCCACTTATGCGCATGACAAATGGCATTTTTAAGTTTGAACAAGCTGGATTTGCATATCAGAACAAATTTAGAGCTTATTGTCGGCTACTGCAAATCAATTTTCTTTTATATGAAGCAAGCATAAACACACTTTAGCAGCCATGTTAGGGAAATTTAAAAACTGAAAGTGAGCTCAGTGAAAATTTACCACCTAAGCTTTTTTTACAATAATTATAAACTCATTTCATTAATGATCAACAAAGAAATACACCGTGGGATTCAGATCTGATGGGCTATATGCATAGAAGGTGCTACCGACCAGAGCATTATTTAAAAACTAGCCAACCTTATGGGGATAAAGTTAATAATGTAATTTTTTGGAGGAATTGAAATATTAAAGTTTATAATTTTAAGGTGAAATATTTCGATTCCCCTCAAATTACATTACATTACCTACAAAAGAATACTTTATCCAATCCAACATAGGGTTAACCGTGTCTTTGTCTCTCATCTAACATTTTATCTCTCCAAATTAACCTATTATCAAAGTTATTGAATCTAAAGCCCAACCATAGAGTATTCAAAAACCCGCAAACACAGGCAAAAGAGAATGCTTTTGGAACAAAGTTCAATTCATCTATCCAGAAAATAACTAATTTTGCAACTTCATTAACATGATGATTGATGAAGCTTTTGGAAATGTCACATAAAGGATGAAAAGATGCAACATTTGAAGAAGAGAGGAGACTCACTGGCATGAAGCTTCTTGTGGAGCTTGTTGATTTCCGACAGAACATCCTCCTGCTCTTTCCTTATCCGATCGAGATCCTTCGAGTTCTCCAAAATTGCGACAACATCCGGGGACGACATCGTATTGATCAGGTAAAAAACTTCAAAAACGACAATAATCAGAGCCTACCAAAAATCTATTCCTCTGTTCTAACTTTTCTCCTTCCAACAACGTTCCTCTCAGATCACTTCGGTATCGAAAATGGAAAGCAAAAACGGAACTGAAATTTCTAAATTTATTATTTTCCCGAAAAATAGACGTGGGAGTGGGATATTTTTAAGCATTTTTAACAATTTTTAAATAACTCCTTAAATTAAAAAAAAAACAGTTTTATTTTATAAGCAATGATTTATTGATTATAAATATAGGGTGAATTTAAAAGTTGTTGATACAGTTAAGTGTATTGTTCCACCACAGTAGTAGTGACAAACTAGAGTTTCTACTCATTCCGAATACAAAGCAGCACCAAGATAAATACTTTATATGAGTTATAATAGATTCAATATTGGCAACTTCTTGTCTAAAGCACGTGTCATTTCGAGCTAACTAGAGGCACCAAGAAGTCCTAAACCAGAGTAAGTATTTTACCTTCTTTGCCTTTTTGTCAATGCCAAATTCGTCAAACAACGGGAAGTACTGAGGAATATCATGAGAGATCGGTAACTGGATGTCTAGCCATCGATCTACCTCACTCCAAACCCTTTAAGATATGTTGCACTCCAAAAATAAGTGTTGCGCATCATCTCTATAAGTATTACAGAAAACACACATAGACCCCTCCTCTGTATGAATGATATGGTGCCTCAACAACAAGTCACGCATCGGTAAAGAGTTATTATTCAATCTCCACCCAAAAATCAAAGCTTTCGATGGAATGGCAGTATTCCAAATAGCTTTATAATTAGAGAAACCAGTCATTAGGCACAGAAGTGGCTGCAATGGATGAAGCCTGAATTCTATAACAAGACCGGACGATAAACAATTTTGAAGGGTCCGAAATCCAGCTCCAAAAGTCGGCAACACCCTGATTTAATCTCACCTCCTGTAACATGTTCTTCAACACATTGCCTTCGGAGCAAAGCTGCTGATTTGCGACCGAGAGAGCATTAAAGTTCCAACTCCAAGTGTTTTGCGGCCACGATCCCAACTCCGATAACCGCAAGTTCTGATAAGAGCAACCAGAAAAAAAAATCAACAAACTCGTGCTTCAAAGGGCGCTACCCAATCCAATGGTGGTGCCAAAATTCCACGCCCCGGCCTTCACCCAAGCCCTTCAAATATTCGCCTCAAACCACCCCACCTAGAATCTATCATTACGCACATTCTAAAGATCACACCATCACAGAGAAATCTTTCTTTCCATCCGATGATGTTTAGCCAATGAATAGAATAGATCTCAAATCACCATATCTAACAAAAATTAACACCCCTCCAAGAAACCTCCTCATCCATCAAAAATCGCCACTTCCATTTAGCCAAAAGAGATATATTGAACAACTCTATTTTTAACACCTAGGCCACCTTCCTCCTTAGACTTACAGACCTTCTCCAAGGCCACCCAATATGTTCCCTGGACATCTTCTTTAATACCCCAAAAAAATTCTTGTTGTTTCTTAATCAATCTCTTCAACATCGTCTTTGGCGCCTTATAAAATGATAAATAGTAAAGAGGAATACTATTTAACACAGAGTTAATAAGAGTTACCTGACTACCCATCGAGAGATAGCGCCCTTGCCACAAAAATAATCTCTTATGAAGTTTATCAATCATCGGTTTCCAAGTTGAGCAATGTCTTGGGTTTGCTCCCATGGGGATGCCCAAGAACTTGAAGGAAATAGATTCCATATGACAATGAAGAAAAGTGGAAGCTGAATTTAAGAAATCATCTGAGACATTAAACCCTATAAGTTTGCTTTTGTGAAAATTGACCCTCAACCCCGATGCAAGCTCAAAGCTCCTAAGAATAGATTTGATACTCCAAAGGTTTCTCCAATTAGCTTTCCCCAACATAGCAGTATCATCGGCAAACTGCAACATAGAAAAATGCAAATTATCATGAACCTTATAATCAACAAAGGAGCCTATATCCACCGCCTTAGCCAGCATACCCGACAGACCCTCGACAACAATCAAGAAAAGGAATGGCGAAAGAGGGTCGCCTTGCCTAAGGCCTCTTCTAACTTGAAAATCCTTAATAGGACTACCGTTGACCAACACCGACAGAGGGCTAGAAAAAACACAAGCCTACGTCCATCTAATCCACTCTAAACTAAAACCCATCCTCTACATCATGAATACCAAGAACTTTCAAGAAATAGAGTCATAGGCCTTTTCAAAATCAACCTTGAAAAGCAAACAATCTTCCTTGTTTCGCTTTGCCAGGTCCATGATTTCATTCACCACCAAAACACCATCTAAAATGTTCCGACCTCCCAAAAAAGCTGATTAACATTTGGATATAACACTGG